>PNEQ01096801.1:13704-29210 GCA_003012365.1 Medauroidea extradentata | reverse complement strand
CTGTCGCGCTCGCCCGGCCTCGCCGCGCTTCAGCCATCACCAACAGCAAGCAGCACGAAGCAGGCTCCGAACGAACAAAAATACCCAGTTTTCACAAACGATTTCCTTGATATTTAATGCTATGACTACCAACTTTTATGGTACCATTTTGTTCACAAGAATTAGCACTTTTGTCCGATATGCTTAAAAATTGAATTTTCCTGTTCAGAAAGGAAGAACTAAACAGCCCAATTCTGTGTTTTGAAACATTTTTTTAAAATACTCAACATCGCGGAATATGAAATTTAAACTTATATATAAAACAAACCATCGTTATTCTCGTATGGTAAAAAAAAATCAATCGTGTATCATTAATACTTTAGTTAATAAACGATTGCGAATTGTTATGTGTTTTTGAAGTTTTGAGGTAGGGTCCATAGAACCCTTAAGGGGCCCGCCTCGTGGCACATGTGTTCGTGTGAGTGAGGTATGGTGCTAAAGGCGACGCTGTATGGGCCATACAACGGTGCGTCGCCTCTACGCGTAATGCGTGCAGTCTTCGCGAAAAACCAAATTTCCTATGGGACTTTAGGTGGTGACCCTATTGTTTTATTTACGAAATCACTTTACTAAAGTCCAATGCACTACCCTTAAGTAGTTTCACATGTATTCGGCTAGTATATTTTCCACTATAGCAGCCTGAAAACCCCGTTTTAACCCATTTTGACGTGCCCTAAAAGGGGATTTCTAATACGTGTGTTATCTTGAAAGTACTTAAGGGCAGTCGTCTGAAGTTTGTGTTCTTTTCGTAGAGAAACGGCGTGAACACACGTGTATTAGTTTCGGTGTAAAACTGTTTCTTCAAACACGCTGCAGTGTGATTTTATGGCAACGAGGCGAGCGCCTTAAGCGTTGACCAAAATCTCTCACTTATTGTCAGTGACTGAAGTTCTTAACTCTCAGCGGCTTAGGACTCTACCCGCAAATCACAGTACCCCATGTGGTGTCGTAGCAACCTACCTTGTTCAGAATGGATCTGTCTCCACAAAGACACAGAGGAATACAGAAGAGAATCAACAGGTAGGACGGAAAAACTGTGTCACACACGCCAGTAAAATGGCTTCTCTGACCAGCAAAATGGAGGAAACATCTACCGCCAATCAGCACAAGGTGACTGCCCTACTAGCCGGCAGCCAGGCCAATAGGAAACCTGCAGTAACACGCAGGAGCCAAACATACACGGGGCTGGTATCAACAACCTCGGGCAGCCAATAAGCGGCAAAGATAGCCCGTATCAAATAAGCCCCCTCGTCATTTCACGTCTGTATTAGACTGTATACAGTCTGTCTCAAAGGCAAGATGCCAATAACCAAGAAGTATATCTGCAAATGTGCGCGTAAACAAATTAAACAAGCCTGTGGAAAAATAATTTTTTACAAATAAAAATACTGATATAACACGTCTACTCTTCCCCGGCATTGGTTACAACTGCGTCCGGTGTGTTGTTATTGAGGAGATTCTCAGAACTTAACTCTTGATGGGCTAGGATGAAAAATAACGGGTTGGGGAGGAGAACAGCCTGTCCCGGACAATGGCTTACAGTTGACGCCGGATTAGCCACATTTCTGATTTTTCCTTTAAATTCGGAAATAGTATGGACCGCACTGCCTTCTAGACCCGAGCGAAACTAGCCCTGTATCCGTTGCTGTATAGTTGTTGTTGTTGTTGTTGTTTTTTTTTTTTTTTTTTGCAATTTAGCTTTGTTAGAGAAAAAAAAATGTGTTAACCTTAAACCCGCAAAAGTAATTTATCAGTATTTTACTCCGGATGTTTCTAACGTTTACACATGCTAGTTTATAAATACTATGTGCTTTAACGTGTGGAGAATTTTAGTAATGGAACTCGCTGTACACGATATTCCTAAATATTAATAAATTTCCGAGTAGGCTGTACGCTTTTGTCAGAGACACCGCCACGTACTTCACTTCTGTAGGTCTGTGTGTGATTGTTGTGCGATCTTGTAGGGTCAGCTGACAATGTATCGTAATGTACCGTAATATCGATGTAAACCACTTTGTGGGCTTTGTATTACTAGGAAGTATTTTACACATACTTCTCTAGGTTATCAGCAGAGGGCAGGCATGTGTCGTTTCAGTACTAAGTGACCAGTGGCGTGTGGTGAAGGTGTTGCAAGGTTAGCTGAGTTTGTTCTCAACTGTACGTGTTTACTTCTTCGTGTACACTCTAGTCTCTCGAGAAGGGCCGCGGTGGTCGAATGGTCAGACCATTCGCCTCTTACAAAGGCGATCCGGAATCGATTTCCGGTGGGGTCGATCCCCGAATTTTCGCATGTGGGAATTGTGTTGGACGAAGCCGTTGGTCGGCGGTATTTCTCGGAGATCTCCCGTTTCCCCCGCTCGTTCATTCCGGCGCTGCTCCATACTCACCTCATGTCATCCTTCACCAGCGTTAAAGACCTCGATGTTAAGCGATTGTTCCTGAGTTTTTTTAGACTGGTGACAATAAGTCAAATACTTTTCAATCAAAAGCTTTGAAATAATTTGAGGCAATGTGAAGTCACACGATGCACAATACTGTGGATGTGTTTTCAAAAATAATGTTCCGTTCGTCAGCAAAAAAAAGTATTTTGCTTCATTTTTGCTTATTTTCACGACAAAAAACGTGGTACTTTGGGTGATGAAATCTAAAAAAAAAAAAAAAATAAATAAAAAATAAAAAAAAAAAAAACCGTTAAGTACATTTGTACAAAGAAATTCAGCTGCAAATTATACCATGCAAGTATCAAAATTGTGGAGCAAAATTTCGATATGAGTATTAGGTAGCAATTAAAAAATATTTTCTAAATCACTGCAAAACTCGGTAACAAGGCCTTAAGCGCTGACCAAAATCTCCTACTCACTCACTCTAGTCTCTCGGACGTAGTTCAGCAGCTGACGTCACACCACGTGGTTAATGTGTTCCTTGCAGCTAACTCGTGCGAGTGGTCTCATTACGTTTGTGTAGCTCACTTATACGCTGGTTACTTGTTTATGTGCTGCTCTCGCCGACATTGTACAGTACTGAGCTAACGTCAGCTTACCTTTTAAACCGCTCGTTACACGCCACTGAGGTTGGAAGTCTTACTATCACGAAGCAGGGTATGTATAGCCTATATGTAGGGGCCGGAAGTTTTCGCGAAAAGACTTTTGCATCACTTTGTTTGAGTGTATTATGTGCATAACTCCTGCTCTACTTTGTGGTCAGAGATTGGATGTTTTAACTCTCAGCGCCTTGTCGGTTTTTTACCCTCAAATCACAGACGTCTGGTGTCGCGGTAAACGTTCTACTGATTGTGCAGAGTAGTTTTGCATTTGACTGTACCATGAATACGCAGCCAATAACCATCAACTAGAGTTGCCGATGTGCACGCAAGGCAGTGAAACAAAGTAATGCAGAAATATTTCCACGAAAACTTCCTGGCCCTAGCTATGTGCAGAGATTGGACAAATTCGCGGGTTGGCTGACCTGCAGGCTTGCCTGCAAGAATATCCAGCTGCAAATGGGCTTTTTGTTATTTCAGTAGTTCCACGTTATTGGGTCTGCTTGTTCATTATTGGCTCAAGAGCCCTCCAGGATGTGTCAAATGAGTCAAGGACCAGTTGCGAAAATGACACTAACTTAAGACTTGTTTGAATTCTTTCCTGTGCTCAAAACAAAACGCGAATTTTTCAGGTCACTACCTATACGTATTGTCCCCAGGCGGTAGCGAGAGATCACCAAAGCTAGAGGTGTAGTCTATGAGGACAGGGGTCAGACGTGACCACGGCCGACCTGGGCTGACACTTTCCAGGAGGAAAGCGAGGTCGTCCAGAGAAAGCCGCCCGTGTTCTTCCAGGGTCGGCGCCGCGCCGTCCTCACGTCATCTCCCCTCCCTCGCCGCCCCGCTAGCCTCACTTCATATTAGCTCAAGTGTGTTCCCATACCCCAGCATACATTCACAGTATTCACCGCTGACATCTGTCCGTGCCGGCTCAAACTCCTGTGGAGCCACACACTAAATAGAATAATGGACCACTGATTTTATGCGGAAATATTATTGCACGTCTTCGTTTTAATGCCTTGCGTGCTCAGATGCAGCTCTGCCGCGTAGTCAATGATAGGTAGAGATGAAGGTTTATCGCGGGAGAACTTGACTTTTCGCTGGGTCTCAACACACGTTCAACTTACAAGAAGATTACTGGCTTCCTATTATACGTGAAGCTGTTGCCCTATTTCCCAGCTATTGCAATTTTTGATGCCTGTTCTTGGTCTGCAGACAGCTACGTTTCGTCAGACGTACATCACCCAATCATTAGAGACACTGGAAAATCACGAAAACATTTAGCATAGTCTCCAATAAACTATGGTTTATTAACCGTCACGCGTGTGAACAGTTTTGTGACGAATCACACACGCTGTATATTCAAGCTATACAGTTCTAACTGGGTTTGTTGAAGAGAGAAACAATGCTTCAAATATACTATAGCCAATATAGATACAAAAAATTCAGTGTTATGTACAGCATGTTGTAGCCAAGCAAACAGTCAACTATTCCCGCGATTTACCAGTGTCTCTACCAATCATACATGTTGCAATTTACTACAGTGTTTTCAAGGGTATGTTGGTACAAAACATTTTCGTGATAGTTAGAGGTACGTCAATTTCGCGGATTCATCTGGCAGCAGCCTAGACTTGTCAGTCCTATACACCAACTGGACACAATCGAATATCTATTGGCTTACAACCGTACAAGTAGGTTACAAGCGATAGCACTTCGCATTATTTCCTTATTTACTACTGGCTTGCAGTAGTCAAACGCGTTCCGTAACAGCCGCCAGCAAATCACAGACATGGCAATGAAGTATACATACTTGGCGTTCAACCTGACCTGGAATGTATTTGCGGAATTTACGTACCTCTAGTGATAGTTAGAGAAGGTGAAATTTCGTGAATTCAATGACCTGCGTTTTAGAATGAAATTTTCTGTGAATCCTCAAAGTCTCGACCATTTGTCCACTAGCTGCATGCTAATCACTGGAACAGCAGATAATGAACGAATAGACAGGTCTTGAGTATGCATACTACAGTTAATTATAGCATGCAGGTTATTTAATTCGCGATATTTCACCAGCTCTATTGATAGTATGTTTTTAACTCAAAGCATCGTGGGCGTTCTACTAGCAAATCACAGAGTCATGGTGTGGCAGTAACCTGGTTCTGATTGACGTAGTCAGATGAGAGACACCTCCACATAAAGTCACGCAGCTAATAACCATGAAGCAGAGCTGCAGATGTGCATGTAAGGCACTGGAAGAAGCTGGTGCAAATATATTTTCTCGTGAATCGGGCGTCCCTAGTAAATTTACAGACGTGAAATAACGTGGCGACTATTTGATAGGACGAACTTCTCCGCTTATTGGTTGTCCGAGGTTGTTGATACCAGCCCCGTGTATGTTTGGTTCCTGCATGTTACTACAGGTTCCCTGTTGTCCTGGTACCGTGTAGCAGGACAGCCGCCTTACACTGATTGGTCGTAGGTATTTCCGCCATATTGCTGGACTGCGAAGCCATTTTTTTTTAAATGTATTGCAGCTACATCCTATGTAAATAAATGTGCACAATTAATTTCATTTTTCACCCTGCAAATATTTTACAGCAAATATTTATTTATTCATTCATTCGGACATTTTACATGTCAGCGAACAGCATCACACCTTGGCAGTAGGACACGGGGGAGGGGTGGGGGTAAGGAGTCGGCCAGGGTCTGTTGAAGGAACCATCGCAGCGTTCTCCTGGAGTGATTTCGGAAAATCCTGGAAAACCTATATCAGGATGGCGGGAGCCGGGATTGAACCCGGGTCCTCTCGAATGCGAGGCGAGTGTTTTTTCATTGCTCCACAACTCCTTGTGGTGTAATTAAATTAATTTTCTTAAAATTGCCAAGCTGATTATACTATTACTTTTTTATTTTATCAGTTCAACACTGGGAATTTAATATAATTATATTTTAATTATTATTTCTGAAAACGTTTGAAATATATTAGCCTTCTCGTAGTTCCAATTTACAAATTTTTTACTTTCTGTTAGTTACAATATCGCCACGAGAGTCTAGTGTGGGAAGGTGTTGTCCTGTATGAATAATCTCAAGTACGTACCAGTAGCTAGTAAGCTTAAGTGCGTACTTAGCGAGTATATACTAAACTTCGATAACAGCTTGAGACTCAACTAATATAATTTAACACGTAAATCCTGTACTTAGTCTCGCCAGGCGTATTCTGAGGTGTCCTCACCCAGCGTGTATGTTTCATGTCTGAGTAACATATTTCTGATTGTTCCAGCCAAATGATAAACATCCCCTTACAATGACTCCGGGCCAATGAGACCTCACTTCACCCTCTTCGGCTCTTACGATCTCGTTGCTAAAGGTTTGTAGAACGCTCTCACCATGAATAAAATACACACTGAGTTTTTTTTGAATGTTTAATTTGAAATAAAAATTTCTCAATTTTCAGTAATTTTTTTGAAAATATAGAAAATTTTTATACACGTCTATACGTAAACTCGACACTTTCCTTCAGCGTGAATTTCATCTCTGTAAGTCAATTGCTTTCCGTTTCTGGTATCAAACAGCTTTATGCAAATTTTGGCTTTGACATGCCATTATAAAATAACTATGAAAGCTAGAAAATTTTCATTTCTGTAAAAAGGGGTCACAATGTCCTATGTCTTCAAAACTAACAATATCTCGTACATACATAAAATTATTAAAAAAATTAAAATTTAGCGTGAACTCCCCCCTTAAAAACTGTAACCGCTAACTGAAACTTACACAGGATCAAACATTTACAATTCGGAAAAATGTTTATAACTTGTAACACAAAAATAGTTCTTAAATTTAGTTTGTAACATGTTTTAATAATTTAATATTCAAATATTTATTTTTTGACAACAAAAAAGTCGCATTTTCGCTGTGGTAACTTTAGGTACAGCACTTTGCGAGTAAATCTGCTTCAAGCTGATCCGTAACAATAATTCCTATACTTGTAGCAAAGGAAATACCAGCATGTCAGTGTAGGATCATTTTAATATTTATTTTACGTACTTATATTCCCGCTATAAATGAGAGCTTAGAAATATACGAAACTTGCTGAAATCTAGCTTACACATGAATATTTTCGTGAAATTAGTGTTCTTATCCATTCACAAACTTGCTACGAGGTCAGCAAGACAAACGTGGAGCTAAAATAAACAAGAAAATATTTGGGGGACTTGACCCGTCATGTGTATATTGTATGCAGTATGCTGCATCGACGCAGTTTATCCCGATAGAATGCAATCTCTTAAACTCAGATTTCCGAACAAGAGGATAAGTTGTGTAGGATCGTCAGGATGTTTTACACCGACTCTATAGACTTCAACCAAGTTGTTCACGCTTGTGGCTGCGTCAACATCGGAACTTATTTAAACCTTTTTTAAAAGTTAATGCAAAACTTTTCTGTGTGCTATTACAAAGGTATCGTAAAGTTAACTAAGTGATTTTACTTTCACTGTAAATTGTTCAATTTCTGTAAAAAGAATAATTTAGTTGTTTTTACAAGCCTAGAACATTGCCGTTTGTCACTTTTGCATGCTCTCACGTTTAATTTCAATTTCTTTTAACGACTTAAAGCTGAGCATTATTTGGTACAAATGTACAGCTACGCACATTTTTCTTTCACCACAACGGTGCGAAAAGCAGCTCCACATTCTTGTCGTGAAAACATGAGATATAACTTGTAAACAAGGTCGAACATACCACATTTTTATATCAACTTTATTATTGCTGTAGTGTCTTCTAGCTACACGATGTTAATGACAGATGTTAAGAAACATACCTCGGCCATAAAATAATGTTGATTTCAGAAGTGTTCGTTTATAACCGTGGACTTATCGTGAGAATCTGCGTCGTATGGAAACTGGATCGAAGGTCGTCGTGTTGATATCGCAGCGGAAGGACGTCAATACGACGCACTTGAGATGGGAATATTTCGACGCGGGTCGCCTTGAAGTCGCGAGCAAAATACGTTCGTAGGAAATAACCCTCTGGAGTTAGTTATGTTGGCTCAGTTGGTAACTATGGCTCTCTCGATCACCAGGGCCCCGATTAAATATCACCACCTGCTGTTGGCACCGTCGCAGCGCGATGCAGGTGAAGAGCAAATAAAGCGGGCCTTCTGTTGCTGTGTGTGAGTGTTTGATTCCAATGCGGTGCACCCAGACGCAACGCTGGTGCCAATTTTGTGTCGCATCTTACGACGTGGCTCGTATATACAGCACTGGTAACACGGGGTTTATCTATATCGGCAACAAAAAACAACTGAATGTTTGCTTCCTGGCTTAGTGAATTAGCCGAGAACTGCTCTCGTAGGACGTGCAATAAAATACAGATTTTTGTTCTTTCAAGAAGATGAACGTCACATACTCTGGGTGCTTACTGCCGCCCCTCTTTCTTTATTCAATTCCACAACTCAGCAAAATTATTCGCGACGAATGATATCACGGGGTGCCAACTGCCGCCCCTAATATTCGAAACAAATAGCTGAAAATTGTAAACCTTTGTTCTCCCTCGACATCCGCGGTCAAATGCCTCGACCCACCTTCTCCCTCGCAGCTCTTCACTGTCTTGGCGGAAAACCACCCTCCCAGTCCAGTGGTCACGAGGAGGTGCATCCGGCCAATCAGTGTCGAGCATCCTTCAAATCTCCGCCCTCAGAGAACAGATTCCGTCTCAATTACCCCGCCTTATTTTATTTTCAAATTACATTTTACATCTACAATTATATATTTTTAATAAATGCCTAAAGTTGCACGTTACAGCCTATATAAAGTGATATTTAATCGGCCTCCCAGTGCATGAACAATGTTGTAGCGTAACGTACTTTTATACACGAAACATCTGAACTTATTCACAATATGTTTATCTACGAAAAGAACACACGGTTAAAACAAGGCTTCTATCATTTCAAAAATTCATCGTGCTTATTAGAATCGTGTTTCGGAGTCCCTCAAAATGGCTAAAAATGGCTCACAGCTGTAACTGGAAAAACGCCGCCCGGATTCGTAAAACACAACGTTGGAAGCACGCACTGGACTTTACTACAAACTTTCCACAAATATAATTGTAGGTTGGCTGCTTTAAGTGCCATAGTAGTAAGAGTAGTATGAAAACACTGCAGGCCAGTTTGGCGTCGCTAATATAAGCGATGATGTTATCGTCGAGTGTGGAAAGATGAACCTTATCTCTTCACCGTCTCCGCGCATTAAACGCGGAAAATTACATTCGGAGCCATCTTAAGGCTCGGTTTAAGTTTCTATATTGAATGTTTTTTTTTTTAATTTTGAGAAGAAAAATGTTAAATCGGCGGTTATACCGCAAATTCTATTTACCTTGAGCTACAATACAAGAATGGCAATATAGGTAGTAATTAGAGATGATGGTAAATCGCGAAAATGTTTTGTGCCAAGATAGCCTTGAAAACACTGACACAACGTGGCTGTCTACAGACCAATACCAGGCATCCAATATTACAATATCGGGATTCTTATTGGCTCAGTCTTATAGGGCAACAGCTCCACGTACAAGCTGAAGCTAGTAATCTTCTGGTAAGCTGGACGTGTATTGAAATCCATCAGTCAACTTTTCCCGCGATAAACCATCATCTCTAGTAGTAATGTATAGTTAGGTCGCAATTTGTCGGGCAAATTGTGAATATAAAAACATTTGCTACACACATTGCGGCGTATTATAAGTTAACAGCTCGATCGCAATGTCTGTATTGCAGCGAAATGTAAACAGAATTTGAGGTGGAATAGCACATTTAACATTTTTCTTCTTAGAATGCCAAAAAAGCGAAAAATAATCAAATGCAATATGGTGACTGAAACTGAGCCTTAAACTCCTGCAATAAATTCACGGATTTCAGACGACAGGAATCCAAAAGAAGCCTAAATCTTTTATAAATGACTTAAACATTTAAGTAAATGCGTGGACAGCAGCATATTTTATAAGATATTCGTCAGGACCTGGATATTTCACTAGAGTTGTGTACAATAGCATGTTTGCCGTCTTCTTTGTGTTGTTCGTGTGTGGTCGCGGTGGCCGAGTGGTCAGGCTACTCACTTCCCACCAAGGCGATCCGGGTTCGATCCGAGGTCCAATGGTTGCGTTTCAGACAATTATATTTATAAATATACTGTTATATAAATATTTTACGAGAAACAAAATATGCTTAAGTAGACTGCAGCGGCGAGTTGTAAACCGCGTGGAAAAATTGAACTTGTTTGGCGACTTTTAGGTATATAAGGACTTCTGATTCATGGTTATGGCAATTGTTGGACAGTGGTGAAGGTTTTGTCTCGGGTGTGCTCGGGCGCGCTCGGCAATCTTCGGTTCGGTGGCCGTTATTGTGGCAGTGTTGGATGACCTTGATATTTGAAGTTGACTTTCGAATCCTATGTGGAAAATTAATTTTCCAAAATTTAAAATACACCCTAAATTAACTACTGAAAACTCACTCGTTGGAGTAGGGTAGGTAACCTCAGTCACATGACCAAGTTTTGTCGATTACCAGGGTATGTTAATCACTTACATTGCTATTCGGGTTTTTAAATGACGGGAATCCAAAAAAATTGCCTACATATTATCCACATGATAAATCTTTTGTTTTGAGTGCAATGTATTAGAAACCTTTGTGTTTTACTGAACAATTTTGGTAATTAAAATATTTGGTTGTGGTTTTTTCGAGTAAACGTACATCATCTACTCAATAAAGGTGGTTAATTACTTTATAGTCTAATCTACCTCCGATGAAAATGTCACAATTAAATTAATTAAATCATATTGTAGTAATTTACTGTTTAATAGTAATAAATGTTACCTTATGGTATTACACGTGAGTTTACTTGTTTTTCTGTTCAACTGAGTTGAGTGTATGACTTCTGTCTGTATATTGGAATTCCTAACGCTTCCCCTCCCCCCAAAAATAGCATTTATTTTTGAGTTATTTTCTATTTCAACTGGGCAATTGTTAATAGTTAGAGATGATGATGTATGGCGGGAAAACTTGGCTGTTTATTGTGTTTCAACGTACGTTCAGCTTTCCAGAATATTACTGGCTTACGCCTATACGTGGAGCTGTTCCCATATTAAGGTCTATTTTCATATGACCGTGTCCACGAACGTGACCTCAACGTGTCTGAACATCGTGATTAGATTTCGTCCTTGTTGGTCACATTTATTATGTCCGAAGTTGGTCCGAAATTGGGATTAATTCGTATTTTGTCCAGCTCCTATTGATTTAAAACTTTTATTTCTTCCGTGTTTGGTTTCAGTATTTTTCAATTTAATACCTTGTTACGAATCCCCGCGAAAATAGTTGAAATTTTCTTCTGTCTTTGGACACAACTTCGCACAAAAGTTAAGATTGGTGAATATTTGTCGTAGGACCAAGCTGTAACTTCGGACACTGATGTGACGTCACAGAGTCACGTGCGCCAATCAGGGCATTCTTGTCACTAGGACACAACTTCGGATATCGCAATGGTGAATAGGCCTTTACAATGAGCCAATAAGAATGCCGTTATTGGTCTGCAGACAGCTACGTTGTGTCAGACGTATATCACCCAGTCATACATGACATAAGAAACTGCAGTGTTTTCTAGGGTATGTTGGCACAAAAGATGTTCGCGATATACCGTTATCTGTATTCATAGTGTACCGTGGTGCTGAAGGCACGATAGGTTGTCTCTCATGACAACCAGCCCGGCAGCCGCGGGTCAGGTCGCCAGACTGCGATGTGAAACAGGAACCTTGCAGCTGACCAATCAACCAGTCCGGGTGACGCTGCACACACGAAGCACTTTCACACAGTGTTGCCGGGTCGTAATCGCTCAAATTTCCGTCAAGTTGACAAACATTTACCGTTTTATGTATATATATGTATGTATATATGTATATGTATATATATGTATATATGTATATATATATATATATATATATATATATATATATATATATATATATATATATATATATATGTGTGTGTGTGTGTGTATATATATAGCTGTACGAAAATACAATGCAAAATAAAGGAGAATGTTTAGTATTGAATTATTGAAATGGTATAATATGCACCCAGCAAAATAAATGTCATTAATAGCGCCCGGTAGTTTTAACGAAAAGATTTTTGCAGCACTTTGTTTCAGAGCCTTACGTGCGCACCTGCATCTCTGCTATGTGGTCAGTGATTGGATGCCTTAACACCCAGCGTCTTGAGGTTAAACCCGCAAATCACAGACGTGTTGTGTCACAGTTACCCGTGTACTGATTGGCACAGTCTAATGAATAACGACTCTGCACAAAAACACTTTGTCAATAAACATGAAGTTGAGCTGCAGGTGTGCACGTAAGACACTGAAACAAAGTGGGGCAAAAATATTTTCGTGAAAACTATCGGACCCTAGTCATTGATTATGAAACAAAATGTAATTATTTTAGAAAATATGGGGAATGTTTAGAAATTCCCGTTTATTGGGAGTTTTACTCTTTTCCCCGCCGACTATCACAAATTCCCGAAAAAACGGGAAATTTCTTGCTATCTGGCAACACTGCCTTCACAAGAGGCGAGTGTTGAAGGAACGCAGGCCACTCTGTCGACCTTGACGCTCGCACTTGATTGGTCGCAGCAAGGACGTCGCGTCGTTATTGGCGTGGGTTCGCCCGTTGCCCTCGGCGTACGTCCCACTCTTATCGGCACGCGTACGAGATTTATCGCACAAGCACGGTTAAGCGTGTCTGTTTCATCCACTTTATTTTTCGGTTTAATTTTTCATCACTGCGGCGTTGCAAAGTTCGACATTTTTTACCTGAACAGTACGTATGGGTCTCTTCAAGTAAATTCCCCAGTAAAAACACTGAAAAATTGTCTAATTGTCCGTGCCAAGGATTTATTTGTAAAATAATTTTGGCACGAGCTTGTTTCAATCTCTCAGTGAACATTTGCAGCTCTGATATAGACCGTTCGAGATTAAAAGGGAGCACTAAACATGTAACCTTTGAAAAATATATCAGTAGCCGTTACTGCATAGAGTTAGTTGGCGATGACCCTGTTGTTTTATGTGGGGAAAGTTTGTAGTAATGTCCAATGCAGGTTTCTATGGCTTAGTTTTACGATTATCATCGATATTTTCTCAGCTACAGCAACGTGAAGAAGCTATTTTTCAGTACTTTTGAGGAGTTTGGGAATCATGTTTTTAAGCGGGCGGCATTTTTTAAATCATAGGGACACAGTTTAAAGTGAGTCTTCTTTTCGTAGATAAACGGATTGGAAACATTTTTGAAAGTCATATAAAACAATATATTTACCGTACCGTGCTACAGCACGTGCCACGTGTCAGGTCCACTGCTCTTAACTTGTACGGTTGGCAGCGAAGTTACAATCTAGCCTATAGTTCCGTTATTTGCCTATTTAAATTCAACTATTTTGAAACATAATCTCTATACATAAATGTGAACACTGCCTGACTGACGCCCAAACCACTGGACCTATAATCGTGACATGTTTGTGGGGGTTTCCCTCAATGTCGTAGGCGAGTACTAAGAAGGGATTTTTCGAAATTCGACCTTTAAGTGGGTGAAAAGGTGTCAAATGTGTTTCCCATTAACTATCGATATCTACCGAATGCTTCGGGATAGAGAGTTGGTATTCACTTCGAAATGTTGCTTGCGTAAATAACCAAAAAGGAGGTTTTAGGAAATTTTGAAATTCGAACCCCAATTATGGTAAAAGCATAATAAAGGGAATTTTGTGAATTTTTTTTTCTTCTGTTCACCCCAGTGTTTCTATTCACCCCGTTTTACGGTACTGAAAACATGCAATAACTTACAAAATACACTCCAAAACTGGCAGCCCTCAAAAGTTTCACAAGTGATTTGTTATTTCACTTTCAATTCTGGACAGCTGTGATGAGGTCACTTCCGGGAACAGGTGAGTGTGTAAGTACGTACTTGAGGGGAATTTCATACTCGGCCTTCATGTGTCCTGCATCACTGGCGGTACGTGACAACCGTCGAGGTCGCGATAATATTCCCGCTGTTCGGGAACATTCGTGTACACTCGCCCGCCCTGTCAAGCACTGCCCAGTACCGCCGCGCCGTGCAGCTAATAGTCTTTCAACTTTGTAGATATTTATGAAGATTTTGGTGCACACTCTGATATAAAGGGTGTCCAAAAACAGACGCATAATAAGCATACCACGTGAACCCTGGAATCAAATGATTAGGCCTACGAAAATTTTAGTGACAAAATGTAGGACGTCATTTTACGTGTATAATGTGGCAACATTCTTCTTGCGAGAGTCATGTTTGGACTGCTCGGAATTTCAACCTGCACCCATAATATGCAGGTCGGAACAGTAATAGTGAGATAAATAAGATATCTTTGGCGCGCAAGAGGGGACTAACTGTACAGTAAAAAATTGTTTGTACTTTTACAAAAAGGTTTTTTTTTGGAAACCTGTTTCCAAAAAAGTTTTTTGTAACACTACAAAAATGTTTTGTAAAATTTACAAAAATCTTGTACGTTTACAAATTTCTTTGTATATTTACAAAAATTTCTGTAAATTTACAAACACATTTTGCATATTTACAGCTAATATCTGGTTCACTTTACAACAATTGTTTGTAGTGTTGCAAAAAATTTTTTTGGAAACTCAGTTCGTAATTTTTTTTTGTAAAATTACGAAATGTTTTGTAAAATGTGACAGGTCTTCTAGGTTTGTTTTGTTTCAAATCTAAAAATTTACTCATTAACATTTATTTTACTAGTTCCTAAAGGTGTTCACAATATTTATAACCACTTAAAAAGGTTCCTGACTGATAATGTTCTGAAATTAGTTTACAAGATTATCCTTGTAAATGTACAATTTTTTTTTTACTGTGTACAATACATGTTGCCACATTATGCACGTAAAATGACACCGTACAACATGTTGCTACTGACATTTTCGTCTCCAATTTAGCCCAGGATTGGCGTGGTGTGCTTACCAGTAGGGACTGGAAAATTTCGCGAATTAAATTACCTGAAGGCTAGACTCCATTGTACTATACACACTCAAGCCCTGACCATTTGTCCACTAGCTGCTACTCAGTGGAACAGCAGACAATGAACGAATATACGGGGCTTGATTATGCATAGTACAATAGATAGCCTACAGGTCACTGAATTAGCAAAATTTTCCAGTCCCTACGTATTATGAATAGAGACATGAACTTTTCGCGAAAAGAATTTTGCCCCACTTTGTTCCAGTGCCTTATGTGCACGTCTGCAGTTCTGCTTCATAGATATTGGCAGCGTGCCTTTGAACTGTGACGTTTCTCATTTGACTGTACCAATCACAATAAGGTTACTGTAACACCACACGTCTGTGATTTGCGTGTAAAACCCCACGAC
>PNEQ01096801.1:0-13604 GCA_003012365.1 Medauroidea extradentata | reverse complement strand
ATTTTCGCGAAAAGTTCATGTCTCTAATCATGCGTTTCTTTCTGTATGTGTGTGTACGAGGTCGCGGGTGTGTTTAGGTACGTTAGTTAAGTAATCATAGGGACCTGTTTTCTTTTAGGCACTAGCTGTAATTCCAGCAGCTGTATGTTCGTGGCTCGTTAGCATTTGAATGATGTTCTGCTGAAAGCATCCCAACTACAAACGTAAAGAACAGACAAGAAACGAGCCCCTAAAGTATTATACAGTCAAACTACAGTAGCTAAGCAATCAAAGTCGTAAGAGGTTCGGTACTTGAAAATTACAATATATTAATTAACAATATAGTAAAAAATGCTTAATTAACAATTTTAATTGCCTACTTTATCAAATGTGGAATAGTCTCTTTCTGCTTATCTCCATTCGCTCTTGTCTGACCCTTGGTGGAGATATCTTGCGCCGGTAATTAAAATAGAACTAAATGTGGCCCATACCGTCGTCTCAGCTAGCAGCCAATGACAATCTGCTGTCTGATTGAGTACATAGATATTCTTGGAGCTGAACTACAGGCAGTGGCGGCTCTAGGGTTGTTGCCAGGCAGGGTACAAGTTGTAGAGAACTGTATATAGTTGTGCTCTAGTTGACGCCACAGCCACTGACACGCTGGTATGCAGGCGACGCTTACTACTGACAACAAGTACATATTTCAAGGTCATTGATATATATCGGCGCGTTCACACAAGTGTAACCTACTTGTGCCCTCCCTGCCAACATCCCTCGAGCCACCACTGTCTACAGGTTAGTGAACCCGCAAATTTTTCAGGTCTTTGATTTATGCAAGTTTTACACTATATTTCACTAATCTGATATTCTTATATTTCAACCAATCTGTTTACGATTACCAAAAGTACTGCCATTGCTTTCGTTAGAAATATTCTGATAATTAAAGGTTTATACATAATTGAACGACTATACGTTTATTTTATGTATTTTAATTTGTCAGTAATGATTCATTTGCAGTCAGAGGTAGTTTCCGCGACAAGATTTCTGCAGCACTTTGTTTCCGTACCTTATGTGCACACCTGCACCTCTGCTTCGTGGCCAGTGATTGGACAGTTTTAAATCTCAGCGTGTGAGGCGGCTGTTACCAGCAAATGACAAACGTGTGGGAACGCAGTTACCTGGTTCTGATTGGCGCGGTCAAATGTAAGACGTCTCTGCCCAAAGTCACTCTGACAATAATCATAAAATACTGCTGCAAGTCCAATGCTCTGAATCAAAAGTAGTGGTGAAAACTTCCGGTCTGTATTCATGTGTCACTGCTTATGTACTATTGTTTTGTTATGAATGATAGATGTCATATGCCAGTACTGTACTCGACAGATCATCACTAGAGGTATGTAAATTTCGCAGATACATTCCAGGTCAGGTTGAACGCCAATTATGTGTACTTCATTGTCATGTCTGTGACTTGCTGGCGGCTGTTGCGAAACGTGTTTGACTACTGCAAGCCAGTAGTAAATAAGGAAATAATGTGAAGTGCTATCGCTTGCTACCTGCTTGTACGGTTATAAGCCAATAGATAATCGATTGTGGCCAGTGGGTGTATAAGACTGACAAGTCTAGGCTGCTGCCAGATGAACCCGCGAAATTGACGTAGGCCTACCTCTAATCATCACTAGAGATGGTAGTACATCGCGGAAATGTTTTGGTCCAACATACCCTTGAAAACACTTCTTGCAACATACATGATTGGGTGAAGTACGTCTGACACAACGTAGCTACCTGCAGACCAATCACAAGCATCAAATATGACAATAGCGGGATTATTATTGGCCCAGTCAAATGGGGCAACAGCTCTACGTACCAGAGAAAACCAGTAATAATTAGGGCCCGGTAGTTTTCGCGAAAAGAATTTTGCAGCACTTTGTTTCAGTGCCTTACGTGCGCACCAGCATCTCTGTTTTGTGGTCAGTGATTGGTTGCCATAACACCCAGCGTGTGGAGGTCAAACCCGCAAATCACAGACGTGTTGTGTCACAGTTATCCATGTACTGATTGCCACAGTCACTCTGCCAATAACTATGAAGTTGAGCTGCAGGTGCATACGTAAGACGCTGAAACAAAGTGGGGCAAAAATCTTTTCGCGAAAACCACCGGGTCCTAGTAATAATCTAATAAGCAGAACGTGTGGTCAAATCCAGCAAACAGTTAAATTTTCCCGTGATAAACCACCATATCTAATATTATCACAGACTGATAGTAATACAGACGTGAAACGACGTGGCAGTTTATTTGGTACGGGCTATCTTCACCGCTTATTGGCTGCCCGAGGTTGTTGATACCAGCCCCGTGTATGTTTGGTTCCTGTATGCTACTGTAGGTTTCCTATTGGCCTGGCTGCCGTCTAGCAGGGCAGCTACCACGGCTGATTGGCGGTAGGTGTTTCCGCCATGTTGCTGGCCAGGGAAGCCATGTTGCTGGCGTGTGTGACTGAGTTCTCTGTTGTGCTGGCTATTTCACTTCTGTATTCCTACATATTCTGTGATATCAGTGTAAGGTGTGGTAGTGTATGTTTGTAGTGTGTGACACGTGGTGTGGTTGTTGCAGGCTAGGCGGCCTCATGACGGACTACGAACGTATCAAGAGGTCGTGCCTGAAGAGAGGAGAGCTATGGGAGGATCCTGACTTCCCAGCCACTCAGTCCTCTGTCTTCTACCACCAGACCCCGCCCTTCCAGTTCCAGTGGAAGAGGCCCAAGGTCAGTGTAGGTCAAATATAGACTTGAGATTCGTTGTGGTGTAAGTCGCAAATATTTACGACTCTCGTTTTTGTTCAAATGATACACATTTTTCGAAAGAATATTCTGGAACATTATATTGTGCTCTAAAATCAATTTCTGATCTTTCATTTGAGTATTGCAAGAATATATTGCAGTTAGCACGTGAATACAAAATACATTGATTTACTAGAACACATTTAAACTATATTACACCACTATAAATCTTAGCCCCTCATATACGGACATATTTGTAACTACCCTCTCTGCTACGGAGTGCGACCTAACTGCGTTTCAAGTTGGATTTCTTACGCCTAGACACGGACTAAGAGCGGTATTCATAGTTATATATTAAGGATAGCTCCATCAAGATGTTCTTATTTGCTGTCATAAGCTCGATTTTACATTCCATAGACACTGCTTAAGTTGATCTCAAGCAACTGCTACCAAGACAGCCTCCATCAAGACATTCTAACACAGACGTGATATGACATGGCAGCTCGTTTGAAACGGACTAACTTTGCCTCTTATTGGTTGCCCTAGGTTGTTGATATCAGCCTCGTGTATGCTTGGCTCCTGCATGTTACTGCAGGTTTCCTATTGGCCTGGCTGCCGGCTAGCAGCACTGTGAAAAAAATTGTACTTTTACAAAGAAAGTCTTTGGAAACCCAGTTTCCAAAGAAATTCCTTGCAAAACTAAAAATGTTGGGTAAAAAAATGCAAGTTCACGTTTGCAAAATTATAAAGAGTAGCTGGATTTATTTACTTGGACATACTCCATTACGAAATAAATGACTGTCAAATGAAAACTAAAAATACGACAAGAAAACATAAATAAGCAGAGTATGCATACACAACATGAAATTCCAAAACTGGAATATGGTCAGATAAACAAGGAACAAACAGAAAATAAAAGAAATATTTATTTTATTTTCTGTTTGTTCCTTGTTTTATCTGACCAGATTCCAGTTTTGGAATTTCATGTTGTGTATGTATCCTGATGACTAAAACATACTCTGCTTATTTATGTTTTCTTGTCTTATTTTTAGTTTTAATTTGACAGTCATTTATTTCGCAATGGAGTATGTCCAAGTAAATAAATCCAGTCATGCACTCCCATTGCACAGTTCTATCAAAGATCAGATAAAGAATAGCCTTGTAGTTGTACTTGCAATAAGAATTTTTTTTTTAAATACTCGTTTTATTTTAATAATTTTCACCCAACTTATATATTAAATAACTATTAATTAAATATTACATTAAATAATTTTGAAAATACAAAATTATTTCATTAAAGCGTTTGGATTCGAACCCGCATCCTTGCGCGTAGATAATACACATCTTTACACTACACCACCTTCACGGTGTTGCTATAGGATTTTAGTTTATTTCTATATAATCAGTGTACAGTAATTTCAGTCAAAAATTTAATTATTTTTATTTTTTACTTTAAAGTATGCACTCATTATGACAATTTACTTTGTTCAAAAAAAATTTGTTACACAATATATAATTTTGTATAAATATGTAACTTCCGTGAAACTGTGATTTTGGTAGGCTACAAACTGTATGATGAGTATTGCTAATTTAACAATTAAAAGGAAATTTCGTTAATTAACTAATTAGCAACTATTTTGCCGTCTTCTGACTCGACAAAATTAGAGTATGCAGTTTAAATCAGCCATAACAAAGTTACGAAACGATTTTCCGATAGCGGCTCCCATTTGTGTTTTAAAAAATAACTGTCGTTAAATGCGAAGAAACTCGGATCCATGCCCTTAATGGGGTACGTACCATAAATACATGGGAAATTTATTCGCCATATGCGCGATCTCAGCACTCCTGCACGCACGTGTAGTAGGGGACGTGTCGAAGCAATTTTTTCGTGTGTAGCCTGCGCCCGAAAGGAAATGAGAATTTCTCAGATCCATATAAATTGGGCGACGTTAATTCAGAAACGGTTCAACAGACCATTCACATACGTTCAGTAGTGCACAGAAAAAAAATGTTTTGTGGTGTCTATATAAAATGTTTTGTCAATATGGACCTCATGAAATAATTATGTAGTGGTTACAGTTTTTTGTAGCTACTACAAAACTTTATTGCGAACAGCAAAAAAACTTTTGTGATCACTGCAAAAAAATTTGGTAAGGTCCATTATGACAAAATATTTTGTGGTGACTAATAAGTGTATTTTTTTTTTTCAGTGTGCCCTCCGAGAATTCTAACTGGATCAGTCAGATAGTAACATACGGATAAAATAATTACATTGGAACCTAGCAATCGTACTAAATAAATCCCTCTCTCCGGCTATGTGTCTCGTCAAAGGCGGTCGATGAGTTTCTATATCGACTCGTGATGAAAGTGCGGCGACATATCGAGAATGTTAACGAGTGTTTGAAATGATAGTGTTGTGCGATAGTAGGATCGTTACTCTCTCGGCAGTATTCGGGTTTTAAGGTCGCCCCACGTCACAGCTCTTCTCACACACATTCTTAGTGTATTCAGGCAAGCTACGTGACAAGTCAAACACGCACAGTCTACAGTATAGTACCGCCATGTTAACGACGCTCTGAGCAGTTAGCTATTAGTAGAGATGTGTAAGTTTCACGTTATTATTTTTTTTTTTTGGCGAAAGGCTAAAATCTACTGGGCTTACTGTAAAAAATATTTAGACAGTAATTAACGTAAACGCAGAATGGGACAGTTACCGTACTTCCGTCTTGTAAATATTCACACATTTACAATTGTTGAGATTTTTAAATGTGTGTTGCAATGGGACTTTACAATTAGAATTAATTGGTTTGTGGACATACGCCATTGATAATGTATTGCTGATCAAACCTGTGTTGGATGACAAATAACGAAAAACGAACAAGGAAAAATGTATATATAAAACGCACACAAAAATAGAAAAAAAAAAAAAAAAACAATCCCAGAGGATTTCTGTCAGTTTTTTTTCTTTCAAAATAATTATTACTATAGACAACAAAGAATTCTGGAGATAGAATTCAGTCGAATATCGTGACAACGCCCAGACACAGAAGACAGAAACAAATATAGAAATCTATATTGTTTTGAAAAAGAAAAGAACTGACAGAAATCCTCTGGGATAGCTTTTTTTTTATTTTTGTGTGCGTTTATATATATATATATATATATATATATATACACACACACACACACACACACACACACACACACACACACATATATATTCTTGTTAGTTTTTCGTTATTTGTCATCCAACACAGGTTTGATCAGCAAAACATGAGCAATGGCGTACGTCCGCAAACCAATAAATTATAATATTTACAATTGTTACAATACAAGTCTAGTAACTTCAGTACATATTTGACTGTTTATAAATAGTTTATGAGAGCTACCGTTGATGTCTGGGTAACAATTCTTCCATACCAACTTTCTTAGCGCTCCCTTACGCACCTGTGCCAAATTCACAAACTATTTTTAGCGTGTAATTAGGGACCTGAAAAACTAGTGTTTTCTTTTGGGCGCAAGCTATATTTCTAATATCTGTATATTTGTGTCAGTTCCATAATTGGTTCTTGAATTATTTGACACCTCCTGGACGACAATGAACCAATAATATAGAGGCAACTAAATGCAGATCCGATCATGTATCGCTAGGGATCCTTGTTTTTGGTGCAAATATTTCTTCATCAGTTTGTTTCAGTATCTCGTGTGCGCGTCTGGCTCTGCTTCCTGGTCGGTGATTGGCTGAATTTAACTCTCGCGTGTCTTAACGTTTTACTGCAAATCACGGACATGTGTTATTCGCAGATACCTATTGTGATTGGTAGGGTCAAATGGAAAGATCTTCACACAAAGACAGTCTGCCAATAAGAAAGAAGCAGAACAGCAGAGGTGGAACTAAGATATTGAAACATGTTGGTGTAGAAATATTCTCGCGAGAATCAGGAGTTCCTGTATCAGTGTGTCAGTGAGCAACCAATGAGCAGTTGATGTCTGCTTGAGGACACATATATTCTTGGAGTCTAGCCTACAGGTCTGTGAACCCGTGAATATTACCCGTCACTACTACCTGTACTCATACGTTCAAACTCCTGATCTTATTGGCTTCAGATCTCCGTGTCTTTGTCCGCTCGCGTCACAGGATTCAAAGTCACTGGTTTTTGGGGAAAATAATCTTGCAACAACTAGTTTCAATGCCTCATGTGCACATCTGTATCTGTGCTTCACGGTCAGTGATTGGATGGTTTGAACTCTCAGTGTCTTAGGGTTCTACCCGCTAATCACAAACCTTTAGTGTTTCAATAACCTTGTTCTGATTGGCCCAGTCAAACGTGAGACAAATCTACACAAATATACGCTGCCAATAATCATGGAGTATAACTGAGGATGTGCACGAAAAACATTCGAGCAAGTTGTTGCAAAACCTTTACGCGAAAAGTAGGTGTTACTTATAGATTCTATAAGAAATAGTTTGTAAATTTGCCACGCGTGCGTATAGGAGTGCTAAGAAAGTATGAATGGTAGAATGGTGTCCCAGACATCCATGGCAACACTCCTAAACCTTTTGTAAAACAACCAAACGTATACTGATTGTAACAAGTCAAAAAGTTTGCATATTTACAAGGCGGAAGTATGGTAACTGTCCCATTCTGCGTTTAGGTAAATTACTCCCCAAACATTTAAGGAAGTTTTTTTACGGTGTAAGGATTTTGGGTATTTTACAGTTGAAGAAGTTCTTGAAGCGCGCTACACAAACTGTTGGCCAATAATAGACGTTAGATGACACGTAGTTACTTGGAATTCAGTATGCTGTGAAATTTGCAGAGCTTTATATATTAGTGTCAATTTACAGTAAGAAAACGTTATTAAAGACAGGAGATTTTCGGGAGGGTATTTTTGCATCAGATAGTTTCAATACACATCTGCAGCTTTGCTTCGTGGTAATTGGCAGTGGGTATGTGTGTACGTATATCTCTTATTTGACTGTGTCAATCAGACCAATGTTACTGCGATGCCAGTGGCGGCTCGTGGGTTGTTGCCAGGTGGGGCTGCAGATAGTCGGAACTGCACACTCTTGATGAACGCGCCGTAGACCAACGACCATGAAATATTTGCCGGCTACTAGATGTGTTGTGACCACTCAGTAGTAAGGGGCACCTGCACATCAGCGTGTCAGTGGATGTAGAGTCAACCAGCGCACAACCCTGTACAGCTCTTGGCAACTGCAGCCCCACCTGGCAACAAACCACGAGCCGCCACTGTGTGATACCACACGTCTGTTATCAGATGGTAGAACCACAAGACACCTGACAGTTACAGCATACATTCACTGACCACGAAGCACAGCTGCATGTGTGCACATCAGGCTGTGGAAATAGTTGATGCAAAAATATCGGAAACTACCTGTCCCTAGGTATAGATAAATGATAATAATATTTTACTTTCTATGCCAAAGACTAGGGCCATGAACTTATATAGCGATAGTAATTTTGCCGCTGTTTGATTCAGTTCTTACGTGCACATTTGCAGCTATGCTTCATGGTTATGGGCAGCTTGTCTCCACAGAATATCTAGGAATACAGAAGTGAAATAGCAGGTAGGACAGCAAACTCAGTCACACACGCCAGCAAAATGGCTTCGCTGGCCAGCAACATGGCGGAAACAGCTACCGCCAATCAGCGGCTGCCCTGCCAGACCAATAATAAACCTGCAGTAACATGCAGGAACCAAACATACACGGGGCTGGCATAAACAACCTCGGGCAACCAATGAGCGGCGAAGGTCGCCCGTATCAAATAAGCCGCCACCTTATTTCACGTCTGTATTACTATCTATTCTGTGGTGTCTCTGTGAAGTGACGTCTACACATCTGTGGGAGTTAAATCATACAGTAATTGACTATGAATAGAAGTACAATTTTATAGCGAAACATTTTTGCAACATTTGGTTTCAATGCGTCATGTGCACATCTTCAGCTCTTCTACATCGTCTGTGATTGGGTTATTTTACTCTCACTTGCAGTGGCAAATTACAGACATGCGGAGTCACAATAATCGTATTCTGATTGGCGCAATCAAATGAGCAACTTGTCTGAAGAAAGAAACGCTGCCAATAACCATGAAGCATAGCTGAAAGATGTGCAGGTAAGGCGCTGAAACAAACTGGGGCAAAATTCTTTTCGCGAAAAACAGGGGTCTCGATTTATAAGATGTACAACTGGTCTCTCACTGCAGCAACAACCAATGAACAAGCAGCTGGAGACATGGTGTATATATGTCTGTGAAGTCTGGTCGTTGAACCCGCGAAATTTCTGGGTCTTTAGAGTTGCTGATATCTAGGGCCCGGTAGTTTTCGCGAAAATATTTTTGCATGACTTCACTTTGCTTCACTTCCTTACGTGCGCACCTGCATATCTGCTTTGTGGTCAGTGATTGGATGCCGTAACACCCAGCGTGTGGAGGTTAAACCCGCAAATCACGGACTTGTTGTGTCACAGTTATCCGTGTAGTGATTGGTACAGTTAAATGAATAATAACTATGCACAAAAACACTTTGCCAATAATCATGAAGTTGAGCTGCAGGTGTACACGTAAGACACTGAAACAAAGTGGGGCAAAATTTTTTTCGCGAAAACTACCGGGCCCTAGTGATATCAGCTGCGATGACAGGCCACAGTAAGACGATCCAGCACGTACGCTATATACACCAAGTACTGTGAACTACAGTGAAGAAATGGTGCATTTTCTGACCTCTGTTCTGTTCTGTTTCTCTACCTTTGAGAACTGTCCCCAAAAATATTGACATTAAATTTTGCAAGATCTTGTAGAGGTGAGGTAAATGAGCTTTACGGTTCGTCGACAGAGAGGTGTCTATAGAGATGCTGACGTACAACTTGGTACAACAGGACCTGGGAGAAGAGTCGGCCTGACTTTTGTTAAGGAACCATCCCAGCATTCACCTGGAATTATTTCGGGAACCCATGTAAAGCTATAATCAGGAATGGCTGGAGCCTGGGATCGCACCCGGGGACTGCCGAATGCTAGTCCAACATGTTACTGGCGCGGTACCTGGACTCGGATGTTGAGGTGCATGATTGCGCGGAGTGTGGCCGGAGAAACCGCAATGTCCGGGGGACACTGCCCCAGCGAGCCACCATACGTGCACTTTCTCCCTCGCTCGCATTCCGTACCTTCATTCCTCAGTGTCATGTACTCACATGTGTTCCGTGCCCAGCCCTGCCGAGGCACGCACTATACTACTATTACCTGCTGACTTCCTTACCACAGCGGCCCAGCTTCCAGTCCTCGCGGGGTTGTCCCCGGGTGAGGGACGTGGAAGAACAACTTGCCTCTGGCCCCTGGTTTCATGAGAGGCCCCCCCATCCCCCAACCCTTCAACAACCTTGGCGTTCCATAGTGCTCGCTTCGTGTCGCCTTCATGACTGTTCAAAACTGTCGTTAATTATGCTGATTTTTACCTCATTTCTACGTACCACAGCTGCACATGTGAACGTGAGGCATTGGAACTAAATGTTGCATAATTCCTTTCACCAAAAATCATCGCGTCTAACAGTAACATGACCGAACCCACGCGACATGCACTGTAAGACTATGAGACCTGTGGTACAGTACTGGTGTGTATCCAAGCCTATGTTCATAAACATTTCTTGTTCTAGATAAGAAGATTGTTTTCCCACTTGTAAGTACGTCAAGAATATGTTGTTGGAAAGTATTGGTTCAATATACCATCAATATTCGTGTTAGGAATTCATCTCTTGTACAGCTTCAGTGAGGGTGAAGGTCTTATATTTGTTCCTCTCCGAGTAGTCACTTACTAGACACGTGATGACTGGGGCTTGTAGACGTGTACACTGTACAAAGAGACGTGTAGACCTAACACGTGTGACCTCTGGGACATGATTGGCGGATGTAAGTGGCTGGCCTGGTTGCCTATCACGACCACTTGTTCTCTATTCAGAGCGTGCGACAAGACTGCTTGCCTCAGCTCGGCCTATGTGCGTCCACATCACACTTCTATTATATACGTGGAACCTCGTTAACACAGACACTACAAAATACTCGCCAATACAACCTGATGTTCGTCCCCTTTGGAATGAGATGAGAAATTACGTATTAGCTCTAACGATCAATGAAATATCAAGTTAATTTGTTTAAATAAGTCATGGTGTTATGGATGTTTGTATTTTGGAACCAAACGTCCTGAAAATAAATTTTGAGAACTTTTGAGTTGTTATAAACACCTTGTTAGTGAAAACATCATTATTTCAAATTGCAAAAAAATTTCGTTCCTTTCAGGTTTGTGTTATTGAGCTTCGACTGTGTTCCTTCAAACAGTAGACAGATTAAGGCCGTTCAATCTGTCAAAATTATTTTTATACTTTCTATATATAACTTAATATAGTTTGTTAATAATATATAAAATACTAGTATGAGAAAAGTGCAAGAAAGAATCAAATACAGCATAGACAGTTCGGGATAAAGTGAGCACTAAAAGCAGCCCTATAAAATTTCTATTTTCAGCCAATTCGTATCTTTCCACGCGTAACGGCTAACGAAGGGAGTTGTCTAACCTCTCTGGACACGTCACTTGATGTTTGCGCTTGTGAGATAAATTGTGCAGTTTGATCAATAAAAGTTGATTAACTATACATTTTCAAATATGTCAATTTCAGTTGATTTTATTTTAGTATTGTATTTAAGTAAGAAAATGTACGGAGCTATTTTCGGCAAATCGCTGCCAACCATGCAAGCAGTAAGGTAACTATTGCTAATGTTGAATAATATGCAGTAACGGATAGTGATATTTATCAATGGTAAAACTTTTAGTGTTCACTTTATCCAGAACGACCTATAATTATAATTGTGTTACGTTGTCATGATAATCCCCATTTAAGTTTGAATGTTATAAATACCAGTACACGGTAAGGTGAAGGTCACCGAAAATGTTCATTTCTTCAATAATGTTTATATTTATATGAGATGTGGTTTGTTTTATAGACATACATTAAGACTATTTTTCACTATGACATCAATTTTGTGCTTTTATAGTTTTTGTGTAATGGCTCATCAAAGCCAAAATTTACTGAAAACTGTTTTACGCTAGAAAGGAAAACTATCTGACTGATAAGAACTGAAATAATTCTCCCTGAATAACAATGTTTTAGTCTGCAAGGTATCCTATAAAAAATATAAAAAGCTTACGTATGTGTGTGTGTGTATGTGTATATATATATATATATATATATATATATATATATATATATATATATATACACATACATACCGAGAATGTTGTACTCATTGGCGTTGTAATCCGGGTGGTCGGACTCAAACTCCGCCCACTTTTTTTCACTGTTGACATTATAGAGTAAATAAAGGTTTCTGGAGTCATGATTTGAAATTGTGAGCGAATGAAGTATTTCATAAATTGATAAAAAAAATACGTTTTGACAAATTGTTTATCATAATGGGAGGGAATTTGGTGGAGTTTGAGCTCGACCGCCCTGACTGCAGCGCCAATAAATATTCTCGGTAACTTGGCGAAGTGCAGCCAAACAACAAGGGGGTCAAGTTTCCAGGCGAGTGTCCAGACGTGTTCTTCTACGACCGTGGTCACAGTGGATATGTTACAGTCGACGGTTGAAAAGTCTTTCAGGCGTACCACACAAACTGCCTGCCAACATTAGGAGTCAGATGTGTACAGGAACTTGTAGTACAGTCTGCTGTTAGATGTTAACACAAATGTTGCATATATCTAATTATAAGCAATGTAGTATTTGAGTTTAAATACGTACAGTCAAAGAGTAATGTTAAATGCACATTTGAAAAGTTCCGTGGTAGCCGTGGTTAAACTACACGTTTCATCACCTGGCAGTTGTACATATTCCAGCTGTGTTTTGTTGCAAGAAGTGTACCTATGATGTGTTCTTGTTGCAGGAGGTGTGCTCGCGACCTGTGTTCGTACACGATGCACCAGCGCAGTTTGACATCGTCCCTGGCAAGATGGGTGAGTGTCTGACCCATACCACTTACATTATCACACATTTAAGTTATTATTGCACATATATACATATATATATATATATACGTATATATAACATATATACATATACACACACAAAATCTTTGAGGAATGAGTAACTTGTATGACAGATAGCGCCTCAAGTTTTTATAATGTGTTTGTATATATAATATTAAAAAATATATATTTATATACATCCCTAAAACTTTTTTATGTACTTGCGCCTATATTATGATGATGAATTGTCAAGAGGGGTAATTCTTAACCTATAATATACTTACTATGTACCCGACATATATATGACAAATGCCACTTATTTATTTTTACGTTTTTGTTCTCAACTTTTTCAATAATTGTTTTAAAATTTATTTTAATTTAAATTTATTACTCCTTATTCTTAAATATGCGGAACTTTTTTTTCTTTTTTTTTATATTTGTTTCGAGCTCTTTTAAGACGCCGTTTTCGTTGAGTTGAAGTTTCGGTTTTTTTATTTTGTTTATTCATGTTGTTGCCACGAGCCTGAAATAAGTATTTCGTCCATCCTCCCAGAAATTACGGAATATAAGGGTAAAGTGTTTAATGGAAAGGGTTGCGACCGGTGGCCCGAAGTTACGTTGGGGTCATTCCATGGAAAATCACCCAATTTCAATTATTTTGGTTGCTGACCCATTTTGAAAAAATTTGAAATTTTGTCACACATAATGTACATATTTCAACAGTTCAAACCCAAAGTTATTGATTTTTATCTGCCCTCATTTTGATTTTACAGAACAAAATGGCCGGTACCGTGTACCAAAATTTACATTTTCAAGG
>PNEQ01096800.1:0-18645 GCA_003012365.1 Medauroidea extradentata | reverse complement strand
CGTTGGCAGTTTGTAATGGAAATTTATGGTTCTACAGCAGTCGGATACTTAAAACTTAAGGCGTTAACATTTTAGGCTGTACGACTTTAGGCTGAATAAATTTAGGCTGAACAATTTTAGGCTAAACAATTTTAGGCTGTACAACTTTAGGCTGAAAGACTTTAGGCTGAGTGACTTTAGGCTGAATAATTTTAGGCTGTGTGACTTTAGGCTGAGTGACTGTAGGCTGAAAGATTTTAGGCTGAATGACTTTAGGCTGAATAATTTTAGGCTGAATAAGGTTGAAGAGAGGGTTTTAGGCTGAACGATTTTAGGCTGTGTGACGGTCGCCCACGTCGCTAGCTTCCGGGGTGACACTCAGTATTTTATGTACCACACATGATGTGATCACTGTCCTAACGTTTCTTCCTTTTGTATTCCAACTATTATTCAATACAAAAAATGTTTGTACGCTATGTGACGCCACATAAAATTACTATTCATTCTTAGTTTGTCTTTTACAATTTCATCTCGCGCGTGTATAATCATGTACTGCTGTGCTGTGTTTAGTGTGTCTACATTTAGAGTAACATTGTTTAAAGTTTTCATGCAAAACTATACATTGAGTTGAACATCGCACATTATTAATTGTCACTTTCGGTACAATAAACATATTCGGTCATACAAGGCATGACAACGCACAACTCGCAATTACACCAATCTAAGTTGTTAGAACGACTGTTCATTTCGCTATTGACACTATCATGCACTCTTATTTCTTGGATGTCTCGAGGAGCTGGTTCAAACTGGTACGCCTTGAATCTATCCATCCGTTTATATTGTATTAACGAAGTATTGGAGAGCAAGTTTAAAAAATAACCGATATTACCACTTTTGCATAACTTTGTTATATTAGGCTACGTACTGAGCAATGCTACGTTTAGGACATAACACATTCAGAATACTATACACAAAGGAAATAAGGTAGTAGAAGATCCCTTTATCCCACAGCTATTCAGTTGCACAAACAAGACAGACCATGTTACAACACTCGGGGTAACTAGCGTTATGCATCGTCTGCTGCCTGCTTCTATCCTAACAATGACGTCGTCGCATTTTCTTCAAAACACTTTTACGCCTCAACGAAGAGTTATATCGCACTCGGATAAAAACCACTGATCATCTGTTTTTTAAAGTAATTTCATTCTGTAAAGACCGAACAGCTCTTTAAGGGTCAAAGGAGTTAATGATGTAGTTATGGGGGGTTTTGTAAAACCAGACACTGGAACTAAGGATTACGAACATGTTTCAAAGGAGTGGACACGTAAAAATTACAAGGCTCAAGATTTAATTGTTTCCAGAATGGATGAAGGGCCTATGTCCCATGTACTGAGATGTGAGAGTGCCAAGAAAATTTGGGACAAATTGCTAACAGTCTACGAAAAGAAATCTGAGGTTAGTGTAGCACGGGTTTGCAGTGCCTGTGGAGGCGATCGCAGAGCCGCATGCAAGTCTCTCATGCAGGAACGGAGTGTATATCGAGTGGGTAGATGCACAGTAGCCACAGAAACATCCAAACATCGCAGTGCGGAAGAAAATCTTGAAACATCTTGTAGAACTTGAAGCGTAGATGGCTTGGAATGCAAGGAGACATGAAAGGAAAAACAAGAAAACAGCAGAGAGAAGACAGGAGAAAGTGTGGTTAAGCGAAGACAAGAAAACACTACAGGAGCAAATAAGGGGGGGAAAAGCAATATGGTTAGGCGAGCAGGAAGTGTGCAAAAAATCAATTTAACTGTGTAACAAACAAAATTAGCACACCTATAAGGTTATATATTAATATTATGAACATATTCAAAAATATATGTAAACATACTCAATAACAATATACTCTAATAAAATAAGAACCAAGTTAACATCAAACCTTTTCTCAGGGGTTGGAGAACATTTTTGTACATTGACTAAAGTAAGGGTAGTATACACAATATACACAAACTGATTACCCTATATTAAATACTGTATCAACATTTAACTACAGTAAATATGAGTTGCAAAGCACTTTGCCCTAATACAAAAAGTATACATATGAAATCAACTAAGTTCTGACAAATCTTTTAAGATGGCTCACGTGAGCCTTACGCATCCCTCTTGTAGAATTTAAAAATTTTAATACAACAGTATTTGGCCCCAAAAAGCGCTAAATAATATACTGTCCCTTGTACTTAACAAGGAATTTCGCACTTAACTGGGTGCCAGCATCTGCCAGATAAATTATTTTACAAAGCACATGGTCACCAACCACGAAGGAAGGATCAACCCGAACTTTATTTAAGCGATTAGAAACTTCCCTCTTCGCTAACACGAGACATCGAGCCATGTCGCCAAACAATTTGTCCCGCTCCACATAATTTAAATGAGAAATTGGTGAAAGGAGAACCCAAATATTCAATAAGGGATGGAAGGATGGAAACGCAGAAAAGGAACCAAGGGAGGAACACCAGTAGTGCTATGAGTGGTACAATTAAAACCCAAATTAATAAACTCCAAACCATTATCCCATAGTACTTGATCGTGATTACAAAATATGGTGGGACAATCCTTTAAATTTTTATTGAAGCGCTCTGCTTGGTTACTGCAGGGGTAATAGGGACTTGAAGTACGTTTTAATAGTCCACTGAAAACACGTGTTTTTAAATATATGTGATGTGAAATAACGAGCATTATCGAGAACCAAATACTCAGGAGCGCCAAAATTTTTCCACTCATGAGTACTGTAGGCTTTCAAAATCGTTTGGGCTTTCATGTTGTGCAAAGGCAATAAAAATGCGAATTTAGGAAATGTGTCCAACAATATTAATATGCAAAAATTTCCCTTATAACAAACGGTCCAAAAATGTCGAGGTGGACTACATTCCAAGGGACTTCAGGTGGGTGGCTCGTATCTCTACCAAAATTGGCCTGATGAGCTTGTTTACATTTTTGGCAGTCAACACAACTGCGGACATAGGCGGAGACGTCCTGTTTCAAACCTGGCCACGCAAATGTGGGAGAAATTTTGTGGAAGGTTTTATTGATACCCAAGTGTCCTCCAAACACAGAATCGTGGTAATATTTCATTATCATGGAACGCATGGCTTCATGAGCTAACAACTTCCTAGCACGACCGGAAGTACCAGTAAAATAAATGATACCCTGTTCTTCCACATAAGGCACCACCTTATTCGAGGCTAGCTCACCTCGTATCTGGCTACATAGAGGATCACTTTTTCTTACTGTCTTTAATAGTCGTAAAACACTCCGGAAAACTCTGCAAGAGAGTAACACTTTCAATAGGTGCCAAATTCTCGACCTGAAATTCCGTGGAGTCAAACATCCGGGAAAGGACATCCACCACGTTATCAGATCCGTGCACATGGTGAATTTTGAACCTAAAACGAGACAGGCGAAGGACCCAACGACCTAATTTTCCCAATTGGTTAGGGTGATTCAATACCCAGCTAAGGGCCTGGTTGTCAGTTTATAGGTCAAATTCCTAGTGTTTTATGTAAGGACCAAATTTTTCTGTTCCAAACAGGCACGCTAACGTTCCTTTTTCGTATGTACCAAGACGTCGCTCTGACTTTAACAAAGTTCTACTAGCGAAAGCTACTGGAGCCACTCCATCAACAATCCTTTGACCCAGAACAGCTCCTAGAGCGATCGAGGACGCATCAACCTGAACCACGAACCGTTTGGAGAAGTCGGGTAAATGCAAAACAGGGGGAGAAGACCACAACTGCTTTAATTTGACAAAAGACTAGTCCTGTTCAGCACCGCAAACAAAGGTAACATCTTTCCTTTTAAACATGTTCAGAGGAGCAACCAGCTCGGAAAAATGCGGGATGAAGCGCGAATAATACCCGAGCAACCCTAAGAATTTCTGAACCCTTTAATGTTACGGGGGCGGGGAAAGTTCACAACTGGAACCACCCGCTCGGGATCCATCAACAGTTTACCTTCAGAAATTATATAGTCGATAAATTTATCTTGAGGCAATGCTAAAGAAACCTTGTTAGGGTTAACAGTGATACGAACCTCACAAAATCGTGTCAAAACTTTAGTTAAATGTTCCAAATGACTCTCAAAGGTAGAACTGTAAATAATGACATCATCAACATAATTAAAAACGAAATCAAATTTGTATTCAGACAAAATGTGATAAAGCACCCAGCTGAGGGCGTGACTGCCGAAATTCGCCCCCGTAGGGATGCGAGTGAACTCATACTGATTCCATTGTATTTAGGCAAGAGGGATTTAATAAACACTGGTGTAATCTGTTTCTCAAGTACAAAACAGAATAGTACCGGGCATTACCAAGAATTTTGCTGGGCATCCAAACAGTAGGCAAAGGAAACGGGTTCTTAATTATTTTACAGTTAATGCTAATGTGATTAACCACAAGGCAGTATCCGCCATTTTTCTTTTCCACCAATAATCCTTGGAGCAGTATTCAGAGGTGGAGGGTGTTATAACCCCAGCAGGTAATAACTTGTCAATAATTTTGCGGAAAGTCTCTAACTTCGGAGAACAGTGAAAATAACGTTCTTGCACCGGTATCAACGTAAATGTGTACAGTAACAAATCACACTTCCCAATTGTAGCAGTTAGCACACCTTTAAATTGCTGATGCAATTAATCTAATTTGGAACTTTCAGAAATGTTACATTATTTGAAATAACTGTGGCAACCTGAAAAGGTTCATTATATGTCAGTAATGCTACTTTAATATTCGGGGCAAAACCGAATATTAATGAATCATCATCAAAATTAAGGGTAGCACGATTCTGATCTAAAAATTGCAACCCCAAAATTACATCTTGGCTTAAACCAGAAAAATTTTTAAAGGGAAATGTCCAAGAAAACCATCCTATCTTGAAATGAAGAAACACACGTGTTTAATTTACTAACTGCCCATTGGCGATACACACCTGCAGACAATATTCAGTAGCACTCTGTACTTGCGCCCCACAATAAATGACGGACGGGAATAAAAAAAAAATAATCGGCCACAAGGCAAAAAGTGGCGCTGGTATCAACAAGAGCTTCTACAGAATGACCATAAAATGTGATAGACACATACTTTTTATGACAGGGTGGCGGGCGTTTAGGGAATTGGTCGGAAATGCCGCAAATTTTTCCAACCATTACTCGTTTCCCGAGCAACTAGCACGAACATGACAGTACGCCCGCAGCGAAAACATTTTCTAATGTCTGTAGGACGGAAAATTATCATTTAAAATATTACAAAAATATACATTTTGTCTTAAAAGGACCACAAAGTGTATCAGCTTGGACAGAGAATTATCTGGGCAAATAAAAATTTAATTACATGATGCAGTAAATGTGTCATCCCAAAAAGTAGTCACTTCCGCTGGCTCCATATTGTTAAAAATCTAGATTAACAAAGCTAGTAGCTAATAAAGCAACACACGTGTGTGCAAAAAGTCATCGGGCAACAAATAATCTGAACAGCTAAGAAATACTTGGCGTTAAAGTCAAATAGCAACAAACTCAGCAAAACCCTACAAAACACATTTTAAACCCAAAATATAATTTTTTACAAGACTGCGACCGAAAAAGAAATTTAGGAAAAAATCATGAATTCAAACAAACTATTTTACGTACGTACACATGACGGCAGCAGCCTTGCTCGCCATGGGGGGGACCAGTCCCCAACGTACACTATCGCACTAAAGGAGAGCTCGGAAGTACTTGCATGGCAGCTCTGTGCCCACGTCCAGAAGAGAAGTGAGCAGACGGCCCACACAAGAACCTTAGTTCAACCTGGCCAGAGTCTAGCTGACGCGCCTGCGCGGGGAAGAGGAGAAGAGCAAACAGAGTAGGAGCAAGAAAATGGAGGCGAAACTAAACGACAGCCTTCCGAGACATTAAGTCTCTGCAATAGTCACGTGGCGCACTGTGCATCGCCGACGAGAGCACTGTAGGCACCCAAACAGTGCACATTTAATGCAAACAGAAATAATAATTACAAAGCCTGTCACAAAAAAAGGTACATGAGTGGAATAAAATCAGACAGGGAATCGAGTAATGCTTTACAATGAGTATTATCATAGAGATGACATTTTGTACTATACCATGTGTACACCTTTTCAGGAACACATAGGTTTTCTTGTAAAAGTAAGCCTACCTTACATGCTTAGAACACACCCATAACGGATACAAAATTTAATGATATTTATATTTTTAATTGTCCTTGTTAGTACAGCATATGATGATTATATAAACACACAGAAAATCTTCGATTTATTAATGACCGATCACATGTCCAAAACAGTTTTCTTTAATTGTGGTGTTTTCTTTTTAATTTGTGAGATATGATGTAAAAGATGTGACACAAATGTGAAATTTTTTTTTTTTTTTTCGAAAAAAAAAAATTAACAATGGGTGGAGACATTTGGGCGGCTATAAAATTCTGTGGTCTTGGGGGTCGATGAAGACTGGATAATACGCACATGTAACAGCGTCGGAATACAAACGAGGGATAGACAGGCTATCTCCAAAAATGTTACCCACCAGCGACACCTGTCTGGGCAATTTTTTCATACGAAAATATGGTGTGACCCCAGCGAGGATGGAACCAGGATCGCCTTGTTAGAGGGCGTGTTATCTAATCGCATGATATTTTCACCCAGTATTAATGAAGTTGTAGCAATTTTCAATTCGCCCAAATTTTAAACTATTCGCGTAATCGTGTTTCACTTAAACTCAAAATAAATTTGAAAATCAACGACATAACATTAGGTACGATTTTCCTATGGAAAAATTTAAGTAATGTACTTGTAATCATATAGGATGTATTAATTATTTTATTACGAAATTTTGGCCAAACATATAATTAATGGTTAAATTATGGTTGAAGTAATTGAACTAATGGTCTCTTTCGAAAATAATTATTTTCATGGCACCCCATGACTGTCAGAAACGTATGTGATAATTCTTACAAATTTGCTTAGTTTTTATGAAATAATACTTAAATTTAAATAGCTCTAAGCTAAAGTTAAGGATAATTTTACATTGGATTGATACAAACTTTATACTACTATTAGAATACTATTGTCTATAAACATTGCAAAAACTCGCAGAAATAGTGGGCTTAACGTCTTGTCAGCAGCTTAGGTTATTATAATTTAATACCTCAAATCACAACTATTTTAGGAAAACTAATAAAGGAAGCAGCCATAATCTTTGTGGAAGGACCATTCAAGTATTCACCTGGTGAAATTTTGAAAAAACGACAGAAAATCAATATTAGGATTGTGGGAGCCAGGAATTGAAACCGTGTTTTCCCGAATGCCAGTCTGATGTGTTATCTTGGCTACACCTCGCTCGGCGTGAGCTTATCTGACCCGGTGTATTTTATGCAGTCGTGAAACTGTTTTCAATGCTGTGTGTATTCACGAAATGAACATTCCTATTAAAAAGGTAATTACCTAGTCAGGTGGCGCAACAGTTAGTAAATGGGACTGGCATTCGAGAGAAGTTAGATTTCCAGCTCCAACCATCCGGATTACAATTTGCCACGGTTTCCTGCAATCGGCATTAACAAAGACAGTGGCCAGTTCTCATGTTTCCATTTCTGAGACCCTAAAAACCTCACCAAAAACAAAACATTTAATTGATTATTTCAGTTAAGAAAAAAAGTAAATCCCTCCCCATTTCCCGTCCATTATTACAGGTAAGAATGAAATTTTGTTTTATTATAACTGACACTGTTGAAACATTACCGACATAAACTTGCCAATACAACCCTAAAAATTTTAAAGAGAATTAATATCTGTTTAAACATAGGGGACAGTCTGCTACTAAATCATTTATTACAGAAGTCTTTATTAATTTTGCTATGGATAATAATATATAGAGACTTTGTGTTAAAGTTCCCTTCGAAAAGTACGAACATAATCCCTCATGTACGTTCTGCAAACACTACAAGTTTGTATATTCCCCTATTCCTTAATGAGTTCCCACAGTGGACACATGCTGCTTTCTTCAGACAAAAATAAAATAATTTTCTGCTAACAACAACGTTGCTTACTACATATAGCCATGTCATTTTATTTATATAGAACACCATAAAGTAGTTTTATAGTATGTACTGTATTTTTAATAGTCATAAATTTCTCTCAATGAGAGTTGTAATAAATATTATTGTTTTGATTATGGTTCTGCAAAACATTTTTTTTAAGTTGAAACGAATGTTTTGGGACTGGCTCATCGTGGGAATGTAAAATATTGTTACAAGTTTAGTAAAACTTTTAAAACTTTTACATGTGGGCAATTCTCTGAGCTCTTTGGGATAGAGGTCTAATAATCTTAATGAATAAAATGAAGTGCCCTGACACACTCACTCACTCATCAATGCACAGTCCAAACCGCTGGACCAAGGACCATGACATTTTGAGGGAAGCTTCCCCTTGGCGCGTAGGCCCCCTCTAAGATTGGATTTATCGAAATTCGATAATTGAGGGGTTGAAAAGGGATGAAATGTGTTTTCAAAGAATCTCAGCTTTCCAGGTTAATGAGATATCAATCATAATTTTTTAACTTCATAATATTGCCCAAAGAAATGCGTATTGGCGAATTTTTCGATTTTGCGAAATTCGAAAATTAAGAGGGTGAAAAGCCGTAAAATGTGTTTTTCATTAATCCGTAATTTCTCCTAAACATTTTCAGATAGTGGGGTGATTTTTTATTTAACAAGGTGCTTATGTAAATATCTAAAATTAATTTTTAGAATTTTTCGAAATTCGACCTTGAAAGCTTTTAAAAACATTTTATGTGTTTTTAATTAATCCCAATTGTCTCCTAAACCAGTGGAAATATTAAAATGGTTTTTGCCATAAAGTAAATCTTATGTAAATATAAAAAAAAATTAATTTCAGGATTTTTCGAAATTCGTCCTTGAAATCTGTTAAAAAAATAAAATGTGTTTTCAAATTATCTGTACCGCTTATACCCGTTGAGGTATCGAGATGTTTTTTTGATAAGAATGAAGCTTGTGTAAATATTTACAAATCAAATTCAGGATTTTATGTAATTCGAAAATTAAGGATGTGAAAAACAGTAAAATGCTGCAGTCTCTCAAAAAGAGTGAATCATCACAGATAAATAATTAAACAGTTGTTTCTTTTTGCTAACCTAATCATAAATAAAACCACTTCGGACTGTAACCTGTACATACGAAATCGTTATCACTGCCTACCTTTAAGCATTCACTCAGGTATTGTATAAAGTATGTGGTGTGGGAGGGGTCGTATTACGGTTTCGTATCCCGTGCAAGACTTTGCGATGGGAATTACTATGACATACGAGCATATTGTGCGTGCTCTTTACACTGAGCTAAGACAATTTATAGTTGACTGTTATTGAGTATGCTAGCTGTTAAATGCCTTCATCACATATTTTATCCAGAGTTACTGTTAAATTACATAATATCACGCGGGTAAAGTCGCAGCCGGTCGGCTAGCTAGAAATAAAAGAGTTGAATTAAGTTAGAGATTTACTCGCTCACAAAGCTCACAAAACAACAATCAACTATAACTTTCACAGTACCCTTATTATGCACACAATTACTACTGTGCCACAGAAACATTAATTATTTTTTACAGTTAAAGAATAACATTGTTAGTAATTAATTAATGAGAGACTATAAATCACAGTAAAAGTTCAGTCACATATCCAGTCAGCAGTCTCTCAAATAGTAAAAATGTCCAACCTTAAGGGCACGGTCTACCGCAATTTTCATCATCATTATTTTATTTTTTATTTGTACCACATATTTTTCTTCTTATTTTAGACACAAAATGTGACTAAATTTGGCTCTTATGAAATTTTTTTTGTCTCTCATAGTTTTCGCGTAATGGCTTGTTAAAATTCATATTTTGCGTGTTTCTGATGTTTTAACGACTACACTAAAACCAACTGATATACCAGACTGAAAAAAATCGCAGTGGATAAAGACATTGCAGGCTACAATGACATGCTCATAAAATTAAATAATAAAAATTGTTTGAATTTTAAAAAAATGCTGAAACTGAAAATAAAATTGTTTTAAATGCAAGTGGTGACGGCTCGCCATGTGATGCGCAGCACCCCGAGTGCAGCATTGTCTTCACTTTTGAAGTCTTCGGTTCGACTCCCGTCGCGCACCTCCTTGTTTTCCGTCGACCCACAGCAGCTGTCCTCTTGTTTCGCCCAATACTGATCCGAAGGTATGTGCCTGCAGCCTCACAGTAGACTCTGATGTCGCTTAGATGTCTTCACCAGTCTCTCTCCACAAGCATAGCACCTTCTTTTGGCACGACCAATAGCGAACTCTCCTATGTTGCTAGTGACTGCTATCGCCGATACGACACATCCAGTGTTGTTCTCCACAGTTCACCACCTTTATGTTGCACGCCGACACCTTCTCCACTGCTGCCGCCGATACAACACCCCAAATGTTATCTCCTTCTTCTGTATCCCGCTGGTGTTACCCTGACTCGACACCTGTCATCGCCGTCACGACGCTGCCCCTCCAGGCGCTGCTGTCTTCGTCGCCAACAGAACACCTCCAGTGTTTGTCTTCTCCGCGGCCCGTCACTCCTCACGACGTCAGTCGTCGCCCCAGTGGCGCCGACGCCTACCCACACACACTCGGGTCTTACTTCATACTTCAAAAGACTCTCTAAGGCCGATATTCCAAAACGTTTGTATAAGGGTTTAGGTGCAGCATATATCATGCCTAGGCGTTATCGGTATTCCTAAACGTCAAATATCAAACCAAACCCTTAAATAGGACATAACCATGACCTTATTTATAGGACTCGGAATTCGGTGATTTATCCATGTCCTAAACTAACTACGCATGCGCAGTACGAAGACGGTTGTCTTGTTTTGAAATTGTTCAAATTCAAGATGGCGCGCTGTTTTCGTGATGTTAGAGTTTTCCGTGACTTTCACGTGCGATATTCTGATGAATATACATCATCAGAAGAATCGGAAGAAGAAAGAAAAGTACCTCAGCCCAGAACTCATCACTTGAGAGACGCAGAAAATTTTTTTGAATTGTGCGACGATGCACAATTCAAGAAACGATTTCGGTTCTCCAAATTCCACGTACAAAATACGTTACTGCCTCTTGTACTTGGTCTTGAGAAGGAAACCAAACGTGGACTTCCTCTACCACCGCTGCTTCAATTGCTTATTGCTCTGCGCTTTTACGCCACGTCAAGTTTTCAGGTAAGTAAAAACATTTCAGTTCTAGGTTTGCTTGTGTAAACATTTCAGTTCAATGTTTACTTGTGTAGGTGTATGCATCGTTTCAGTTTATTTAGCGACTTTGTCAATATTTATACTGTCACGTTATAAACGGTGAAATACGTGGGGCGTAATTGGGATTTTTTTCAAATATATTTGCTTGAAATAACATAACTGTATAGCGACAGTTTCGGCTTGACGTACTGCTATAACCTACATAACCTACAGACCTACTATCATTTTACTATCAGGATTGAACGTAGAATACGAACAAGTAGAATAAATTGTCGTGTCCATTCCACTTAAGAACTCAATTAAATGCCTTCGTATTAATAGTACAGTAGTGGTATTTAAATATATTATGTAGACAGAAATATGAGCTGAACATGACAATCTACATCACAAAAGAAAATGACTCGTGGAAAAAAAATTGTGGTAAATGTTAAGAATAGCAACTTGAGGTACGGCCAAAGTACTGAATTGAGAAGCATAGTTTATTATTGAAAATGACGTTTCTATAGTTAGTGCTAGTAGTGTTACAAAAAATGGTTACGTTATGATATAAGGTTAGCAACTTAAAATAACACAAATTAAACTAATCTACCGTAAGTACTAGTAATATACGGTATGTATCTCTAGATATTTTATTGTCATTAAGCTCAAACTATTGACACTGTCAGGTTAACACACTGCAGTAGGGACCTAGTTGTGAAATCAATAGTGAGTCCAATACTGAATGTGGGTAGCTACTTTTAATATTAACCGGTGATTTATCCTAAGACAATGAAGTCCATTAAAACCATGTTAACGTTTTTAATTAAGTTAATTTTTTGGTTTGGTGATGTGTTATATAATCTTGCAGTTTATTCATATGCAGGGAAGTCTGTTATTATGTAGGCCTATAGAAATAACACAAGTTCTGCAAAAATTTTCCTTGACGCTGGCAAGTAATAGAAGTATGACAGTTTGAAATGTGATATTACCATTATTAATATCAATATTCGCATGGAATTTCTACAAAAGGCACCATTATTTCATACATTGTAGTTGAAGGATGCTGTAGGTAATACTGATCAATTTGAGATGTCGATGCCACAAAACAAATATATTTTTGTTTGTGCATTTGCGATTGTTACGAGCCAAAATAAAGGTGAATGTTACATAAAGTAGGTTAGCTGCAAAATGAGAAACAAGAGATGAAATTAAGTATAATTGCCTTAGGATAGAGTTTGCATGGACTTGTTTTGCCATGTAAAGTAAAAAATTTATTAACTAATAAAGCTGTGTTATAACTTATGTACGTGTAACCTAACACACAAGAAATGCCGTTATATGTTTTTTTTTTCGTACTATGTTTAATTTGTGTAAACATGTTAGTACTTTGTGGTGTTACTAATTTTGAAAAAAAAAAAATTGAATTTCAGATCAAACAAAAGTTACACAAAATGCATATGTTACAATGGTTTGGCCAATGTTAGCAGAATGGGACCAGTACATAGAATTGGAGGAGTTGGAACTGGAGGAAGTAAAAGAATGGACAGCAAGGTTTGTGAAGGATGACAAGGGGCATGGTTGCTAGAATAAAAGGTATTTGGCCATCAGTAGGTAATGTTTAAGGAGCTGGGGTTGAAGTCATTGAATCAAAGGAGAAGAGTGGAGAGCCTTGTTAGTATGTACAAGATGGTGACTCTAGAAGGAAGAAGGGGTAACTGAAACTATGTACTAACAAAGGCAGCATATACAAGAAGAGTAGTAATTGAAAGAAGAATAGATTGGGTAGGCAGGTTATGTCCAAGAAGTTGGTGAGGAAGTGCAATGTACTTTTGGAGCCATTGTTGCAAATAAGGGGGGTTGGAAAGTGTAGTCTGAGGAGATTTGTACTATGGCTGAGGATGAGTTTATAGCTTGTCATCAAATAGGTAGTTATCCTACTACAGGTGAAGAAGGTATTAATATTACTTAGAAGGGTATGTACGCACATATTGCAATTGTAAATTTATTATAATTTGTGGCTAAAATTATTCAGTAAAGCACTTTTACAAATATGTAGATTCATAATAAGATAAAATTATATTTAAGTGTAAAAAATTACAATCGATTGATGAGATCAACTTTGCAGTTATACATCAAAATCACTCCCTATCCAATTAGGGCACATCAATAACGAAAATTTAAAAAATTTTCAAGACACATAAGCAAGTTTTGAATTAGGGGGAAATATTAACAGAGAAAATATTGTAACTGCTTATTGTTTGCTTAAATAATTCTGTATTACTGTCACAATTATGTTACTCATAACTTGTAACAATAATATTATGACACATCCTGGCTAGGCTTAACTTTGTTTATTTGTCATGTAAACATTTCTCAATAACATAACATGTGACTAGTTATAATAGGTGGGATCTGTAAGATGAGGTGGAGAAGGTGTAGAGAAGGGAAGTGAGATGTGTGATGAATAAATGGAAATGGCAGGTTCAGGCTGGTGCGGAGGAAAGGAACTTTTTATATAATATGTTGAATGAATTGGGATGGAAACTGTTGAGGTTCAGGAGGAGAATGGAAAGACTGGTAAGGTTGTGTAAGTGATGAAGGGGGAGGGAGATGGGGTGGTTTGGCCTGCAAGCTAAGTAAGAGAATTTTTAAGGAAAAAATAAACAATAGGTATTAGGAGATGTATTGTGTGTGAAGGAGAGGGGTACACAGTGAATGCTAGTGAGGATGGTGTGAGTATTATGCACTGCGGGAAAAGTTGATGACTGATGGGGGTTGGAAGATTTAGGAAAGGACTGGAGAATTCGTGTTGTGGGGCGTTAGCTCTATTGCGAGTGTACAACTTATATCTGTTTTTGTGAGGAGGACCTCATTGACAGTATGTATAATATTTGGGCAAATTTTTCCAAACAAGAACACAACAACCGTAATTATTACCTAAACCTATTTCATGACAGGAAAATAATTTCATTAAGGAAAATAACAAGAATTATTACTCGTAACTTACCGGCACAATTTTTATGTTACAGGTATAGTTTAATAATTTTAAATGTTTATATTGACATTATAAGTAGTCGTACACACAGACATTTATGGTTTTCTAACTTCGTAATGTAATGTTTTTTGTTAGGTTGCATTTGTTAAGGAAACGTTGGTTTCGGTCAAACATTTTACTGTTACGGTTTCCATTTTTCGTTGTGGTAGGTCAGTGTAGGGCACTTAACCTTACTTTATGTAAGATAACAATTATCGTTGTATATTTCGTTGTATTTTGAATAATTTTCTTGTAATGAATCATGTTAAATGCATTTGATTTTAGATAGTCTGTGCAGATTTTTTGGTGTATCACAGTCTTCAGTGTCAAAGTCTGTTAGTCGCATTTCTTCAGAGCTTGTAAGCCACCTTGATGAGTTTATAAAACTTCCATCAACACTTGTTGAAACAAGGGAGGTATGGAAGAAATTCTACGCCATTGCCCAGTTTCCAGATGTGACAGGATGTGTGGACTGCACGCATATAAGAATCGACAACCCTGGTGGCCCCACAGCTGAAACGTTTCGTAACAGGAAACAGTACTTTTCAGTAAATGTCCAGGTGAGCATGGCATCCTTTATATAAGTGCAGTAGTATTTAGGACAATACTTATTAGTATACTGTATGTGTCATTTAATTAATACTTGTTTTCCTTGATTTACTACCAATGCAGGTTATTTTCAAGGAAACCAGTGAGAAAAATTTCTTGTATCATTCTGTTTTGGTTACTTTACTTGTACAATAATGTAATCGCACGTTTGAATTAACATTTACATTTGATGAACTTACTTGTATTGACACAAATGGAGGTATTTCCTAAGACAAATCAGCGGATTTTCTCGGGGACCTCCCGTTTCCCCTGTCCATTCATTCCGATGCTGATCTATACTCGAGACATATCCTCCCATACCAACGATAAATACCTAAATGTTAAGTGCAGAACAAAAGCTCTTACTCACTTCTATTACTAAATAAACATATCAATATTGTACTGTAATTTAACATTAATTTTTGTCTAATATTTTATATAGCTAAAATAGGAAACTTAATAAACTGACATAGCAGTTAGTAGGATAAGTACATTTGCTTCTCATCAAATCTGTATGTGCAAAGAGTTATAGATAGTTACATTATACAGTGATTACATACTAGTAATATGTAGGTAATAAATTACCAAAAAAAAATATTTATTGTACAATTTTGATTTCTTGTATGTGGTAAGTTTGTCATTTGGGAGGCGTTGTGAACTACAGGAGGACTAATACAAACAACACATGATTGTTTTGTGTTTGTCGTGGCATTCTCATAATTAGTATTATAATGATACTGTATTATTAATATTACTGATACTACTGGTAATGAAAAGTAGTGTAATGGCTAAATATGTTATTTTATCAAAAGGTATGTACATCACAAAAACTTACAAATCCCCCTCGCAAACTCCTCCGAATGCAAATGACACTCTCGCTCCTATTTAGGCTGCCTACGCCCTTCTCTTCTGTTTATCATATATTTCTTCTGGCTTTTATTCCCTCTTCCTCTTTTCCGTGCCTTATTGAAGGTGCAGCCTTAATTGCCCCGCTTACTTCTACATCTATCACCTAGTTCATCGTAACTAGCCTTGCCATTCTTCTGCTTTCATTCAATGAGTTCCACCTCTTTTTCCTTCATCACTGATGGCCAATAGTTCCCCTTGTCATTGGCAGCCTGCCTTTGTATTCTGCATTTAGCCCTCACCCATTTCCTTTCCATCTGTGTAACTTCTCCAACTCTTGCACCTTCTATTCCATGTACGCGTTCTCTTCACCATCTCCATACTCTTAACATAGGCAGTGCTGTTGTAATATGCCTTTCTTTCACTGCACTGCTAATTCCCGTTAATACCATTCTCAACATATTTGAGTATAGCCCTTTTTTTACACATCTTTCTCTCTGCCTGTCTTTTACATCTAAATTCACTCTTCAACATTATGCCTAGGTACTTGAATTTTTGTAAGCTTCCTCTGTCTCCGGCCTTTCCCATGTTTACGTCTAAACAATATTTTGCCTTTCTCACATATATTTTCATTTAATTCTCTTCAGTACGCAGATATGTCTGTTCTCTCTTAACCTTTTCCTTTCACCCATCTCTGTACAGCCGTTGACAATCAGTCTTATTTTCATATTTAACCTCAAGGACATGTCGTTTTCCAGCGAATGGGCAGCAGTGATTGAGTGATCAGACCTCTCGCCTCCCACCAGGGTGATCCGGGTTACATTCCCAGCAGGGTCGGTCCCAGTTTTTTGCATTTGGGAATCGTGCTGGATGTTGCTGTTGGTTAGCTGGTTTTATCGGGGTTCTCTAGTTTCCCCAACTCCTTCATTCCAGCGCTGCTCCATGCTCACCTCATGTCACCCCACACCAGCGCTGAATACCTAGATGTTAAGTACTGACCAGCATTTCTCTCACTTAAACAAGCAAACCAGCATGTTTTCCTTTGGCACCTAGAATTTCACCTATTTCTCTTGCGACAAGAACTCTACCACGTTTACCATTTGTTTCCATCTGTCTCCATTCCATCTCACTACATACAATTATTTATACCTGTAATTAGTACATTTTTCTCATTAACTCCCTGTGTTGCAACTTATGAAATATTTTCTCAAAGTCAATGAAGTAGGCATTCATTTGCTTCCCCTCATCAACTCTCTGTAAGCCCAGCCAGCTGTGTCTCGCATGGATACCCCTCTCTAAATCCATGTTGATAATCCTGCAACCTGTTCCTATCGCGTATAACCTGCACTATATACTGGAACACCAGTCTCTCGTATACCTTCTCAGTATTTTCTGTAAGACTCAATGGTCTGTAGCTGGTAGGCCTCCTTCTATCCTCCCCCTGCTGGAAAATTGGGACAACCACTGCTTCCTTCCAATACCAACCCTCCAAAAATATATGTAAAATTATTTACCCATATCCAACCAACTCTCAACCAACAAATCTAGCTGTGCTGTTTAGAATACCATGAGGACATTCTTTTGTATTACACTTAAACCGTATTATTAAAAAGGAACAACCAGAATCCGAAACATTAATAACATTTGTTATTTAGAAAACACTTAAAAATCTAATTACGAGTGACGAGAAATGTTCGTACTGGATGAATTAAACCGTGCTTGCTTTCAGGTGGGTATGAATGAAACCATGTAAGGCGGTAGTTTAGTATTAATTTTTTTTATTTGCGACTTATTTTTACAGTGGCGAAGTTAAGGTATAACCACCTTGTCTTACACTTAACCACTGAAAAAAAAAATCAAAGACAACAGAACATTAAAACACATTGAGAAAAGAGTAATGAGAGAAGTAAATATGATATCAAATTACAATAAGCATGAGTATTACCATCTAGAACATAAATTATTCCTGATTAATATTAAATTGAGACATAATACAAAATTGTGTTTTAAGTATGGAATCTTTATATCTGAACAATTATAATATAAATAAATAGGAAATATAGATAAACTGGATATATTACACTAGACAAAATATAATACAAGAATTAAGGCTATAATTTAGCTAATAATCTCACAGGGAGACTCTGGGAAATATTAAAATATTTAGTATACTACGTAAAACTTATGGGAACTTAAGTTATTACATTACTACATAATAGAACAATAGTATATTTTGAAGAACATAAGAAGTAAGCTACACTATCAACTAATACTGAGAATATACAATATTACATTTACTTTCACACATCCACATATGCACATACTCACATATACGCTAGCATACACACACGCACACACATGTCACACACACATACACACGGGTCAACAAGTGTAATATCGTCCACTGTTCACATTGAATTAATTTTTAAAATGTAAGTTTGGCAAATTTTTTAAATGAAGAAACAGACCCATGCTGTCTGGTTTTCTCATCGAGTGCATTCCAAGCGCGCGCAGTGGCCACCGAAAATGATTTTGAATATTTACTGGTTCTATGCCTTGGTATTAGTAAAATCATATTTAATTTAGAACGGGTACTGATATCGTGACGGGACTGGAGTAAATTTAATTTATCAGCTAAATATTTCGGACTTTTAGTATGAAGTACTTTTCTAAGTAGTAATAGGCTATGCAATTTGCGTCTATTGTCAAATCGTAACCATGATAGCTTGTCGTAATATGGAGAAACATGGTCGCGTGATTTTAGATTAAAAATAAAACGAATACAAATATTTTGTAATTTCTGTAGTCTGGTTAGTTGTGCGTTAGTCAGGTCATTGTACACTATGTCACAGTAATCGAACAAGGGAAAAATTAGTACCTGCACAAGACGTTTTTTAATGTTCTCAGTT
>PNEQ01096799.1:0-18644 GCA_003012365.1 Medauroidea extradentata | reverse complement strand
AGTCACCTGTTTTGGAGAAAAGGTCATAATTTCGAGACTGAGCAACGAGAAATGGTCGTGTTACGTAGTAGCGGAGGGATTCCAGCTGCTGCTGTCTATTTCTATGTCAACAACCCAAACTAAACTCTGCGGAACTTGTCTACCGACTCGCTTGTGATTTGTTCGCATTTTGCAACGACCTGGGAGATCTGTACTGCAATAACTTAAGCAATACATCAGCCCTCCACAACCTTCCATATCAGGCTCACCAATCACACATACCTAATTCAAGGCATGGGTATCGCAAGCTCATGTTTTTTTTTTTTTTGGGGGGGGGGGACTAAAATTTATAGTTGAGGAACACCCATCCCCAAAAGAAAGCCGGGGTCTGGGGGTCCTCCCCTGGAAAATTGTGGGGTTCCTAGGTGCAAAATGGGTTTATTTAATCATTTTTCATTCCTAAAATATGCTAATTATATAGCTGGTTGGAATAGATATTTTCTTTTTAGAAATTTTTTTAAAGTGAAAAGATTAACAAAAAAAAAACAGTTATAGTAAGTACATGTCGGAGCCCTATACACACAACAAAATAATGAATTTAAATACCAGGAGAAACCTGAATGTTAAACTTACAACCTACAGTAGCAATAAGAATGTTCAACATAAAATACAAAATTAATTTTAAAAAACTTTTATTTACTGCCATTATAGTACCTTGCCTGATAACCCCAGTTTATCATTTAAAAACTATATTTTCGAAACCTGCCAAAAATCTGAGTAAAAAATTCACCGAATTTGAGCAAACACATGTTTATAAAGAATATATTTAAAGTTTGTTAATCTTTACTACACTTCATAGTACAAAAACTGGCCACAATTTATAAGGGAGACATTCACTCTTGGAAAATTAATTTTAAAATTTTATTTCGGCAAATTTTTGGAAACGTTGTGTTAACTTTCAATTCTGTGCACAATGATATAAGTGTTATGGAGATCTTCGACCAAATTCAGAAAGTGCTCTTTAAAACTCCCTTCATGAAAATAACAGGAGTTGTCACCCTCGTATTGACTATAACATTTGTGGCATTGGGTTTTGTGAACATTGCACGTTGCTTTTCTGAGCTGTACATCCTATAAAAGGTCTTATTTTTATAAGTCACTACAATGTACCATTTGCTATAAAATGCAGTCTAGTATATCTGTGCCAACAATACTATACCTGGCATGTAGGCGAAAACTGCAATGTAATTGCACACAACATGCTTGTAAAAGCATTTTGCACTTTGAAAAACAAATCCTATGCTACAGATCTTTAGAACTATGTCACATATTTCAACCAAGTAAACCTCAACAAACTTACTTTCAAGCAACTCCATACACTGTCATGCCTATCACTAGAGACTGGAAAATTTCGCGAATTCAATGACCTGCAGGCTAGAATCAACTATACTATGCATACTTAAGCCCCGACTACTAGTCAACTAACTGCTACTTAGTGGAACAGCAGACAATGAACAAACAGACATGGCTTGAGTATGCATAGTACAATGAATTCTAGCCTGCAAGTCATTGAATTCACGAAATTTTCCAGTCCCTACATCATTATTGGTACATTTCATGTTTGAATGTATTTGTCACAGAAATTTGTGTGCTAATAATGCTACTGCAGCATCTGATTTGTTGAAAGATTTATTTCTTGTAAATAAGTGTGAATTTATGTCTTACGAATTGCAGTGGACAAAAAATTAACTGTGAAAGTGTATATAATTTGTGGAAAAGATCAAGTCCTAAAGTTTGTAATATTAAGTTAAGGAATAACCTTTATATATTGGAGGAGACAAAATGAAAACACAAATTATTGGGGGGGACGTGTCCACCCCACCGGCCACAATGGTTGTGACGCCCGTGATTCAAGGCAATTACAGCTGCGGGACAAAAAACCTTATCTACTAGCTACAGTGCACACATTATAATGCTGAATACATTGACCTCACCACAAGCACATTGAAACAGAGTATGAGAGCCCTACCGCCTTCACACAATAGTGCAGAACTGAGGCGCTGGGAACTAGCCCATCAATATATCACATAACTCAGACAACCACCAGGCCTCAACATACAATAACTTTCAAATATCCTGCCACACCCTAGTTGGTCCCTCGGTCGTTAGGTGTTACCAACCATCGCTTTCCGTCCGACATACTGCAGTGTGCAATCACTCGCTGCCCGAGGAAGCTGGCCTGGCCAGCGAAACGTCACTACGTGTTTTAGTAATTAGTAGCATAGCAGCCATTTCCTACATTTCTTTGTTAACAATATCATAAGGCTGAAAGGCAGCAAATTTAAGAAGACAATTTAACATGCTCATGCATAATAAATTATCCAACACATAATATTGTGCTTCACCCTTCTGAATACAACGACTTTTATGAAACTTTTTGACCGGCAGATATTATTACAGGTGTGCCTTTGACAATTTTAAAAGCAACGTGTTCTCAAAGTAAAAACTTGATAGATTTTATGGGTGAGCTTGCAAATCTTAAAAATTTAGAGTAATTTGTGTACTTAATGGCAATGTGCGACATACTAAACCCTGCCAATTTATTTTTTCAGATTTTACATTCAAAACAAAATATGTCTAGTATCTTAAGTGCTGTATTTCACAAGTAGATAGATGGCTCCCTAAAATAATGACAAGAAGGCACTATGTAACATTGTAGGTTTTGCACATTTTGTGGGAGTACGAGATAAATGTATGTGTTTTTACTATTTTTTTTTCTTTCACATATTTGTATTTCTGATTATATTTTAATTTCATACATACATGCTGATGTTATTTTAACGAGATCTGGAGTATTTGTTTAACTCCAAGAACAAATTAATTTCACTGTTCATGTTTTTATTCATGTGGGTATGTGTTGCATTGCTTTGGGAACTCTAGGAAAAAACATACTTTTTTTTTTGTGGTCGCGATAGTTTAGCTTTATCCAGTTATGGACGGTTGGCCGGGTAGCAACAAGTCGAGGTCTCTGGAAGTATTGCGCAACTAGGTTTGCAAGGTGCCCGATAGTGCAGAGGCGTGTCATTCATTTGGTCTGTCGAGGGTGGTAGATGTATTGAGTGGCCAATGGGAGTGCAGGCGAGAGGGACGCTAGCAGTGACGCGCTTGGTTTTGGTAGAGTTGTTCCCCGACCCTCGAGAAGGGATGTCCTGATTCTGATAGGGTGCAACCCTGGTCCGTGTATTTAAAAATCATGAAGAAATCAGTGTAGGGCAGGAGCCCAAGTATGTAGAGAACTTAATTGGAGTGGCAACTTTAACATGCACAGGTAAAGCCCGCGGTCGTTATTTCTTTCAAACCGATTTTGGACTTGTTTGAACTCTGCAGAATTGTTTTTTACGCCTGCGTATGTGGCCATTAGGGCATGTGGGCGTGGTTTTCCACACCCAGTATTCTTCTTTTGCTTATTAAGATGTGGGAACTTTGTGATCCTAGTTTGGACTTCAACGGTGCTAAATTTATTTTCTTCAGTTTGTTTCTAGGTGTTTTTTCAGCCTACTCTTTAAATTCCAAGTTCCTGATTGCCCAAGCAATTGACTTGTGTAGTGCAATGCTGTGAAGGAATTGTGAAACTTTGTTCGAAACTTTGTAAAAATAAATTTAAAAACATACGAGTCAAACTATTAATTTTTTTCATAGTAATGCCTAGTTTTGGTTACAACAGAAGTCTTGTTGTATAACATCCACATTCACCTTACCTAAATTTTAATTGTACAACCTAAGTTAATAATAAGAAAATTGGTAGAAGTACATGTACTAGTTTGGCCTGCGACAACTGGCGGCACGAGTGCAGCAAGAGTACGAATACGAGATTCAACAGTGAGAGCTAGTCCGGTGTGCGAAAACTGGCTGCCCAAGGTAGGGACTCGAGTACAAGGTTTGACGGGATGTACCGAGGCCGGCGTGCGACAACTATACATGAAAAATATATTTAGATTTAAGTTCAAAAATGCAAACACTTGCAATCAAATAAAAGGAAGTGCACTATCAGGCAGTGCACAGTAGCATGATGACTGACCTGATCTGCAGTCATCCAGAGGGATGTATCCACCCGCGCAGATGTGTTGAGGTTCCCCAGCAGCTGGTGTAGCAGGTGCTGGTATTGTCGAGACACCGTACGGTAATGTAGTGGCAATGTGGCTAGTTGCCGTTCTATCAGCCTTGCTGCATCCAGGGTTGTGTTGTGTTGCAAGCGTGCCTTCCACACACCTCTGATCCTTGTTGTAGACAGGCTACTACTCCTTCCCACCTTGTTTGTCTTAACAAAACAAATCAGTTGCACAGTCCATCAGATACTCACCAGCTGACACAGTTTATCAAACACCAGCTGATGCTCCAACATTAATGTTAGATAAACAAGTATTAACGTCGCTATAGTTTACAAACAACATAAAAAGTAACAAAGAACCATTGTCTATTCTCCAACTGCAGATACCAGTACGTAAATAAGTACACTGAAAGTTTACCAGTTATTGTTCATACCATGCTGAGAATGACATACTTTTTAAAACTGTAATGGAACAGAAAACCTAATTTTGCTTGATCACACTACAAAGTTGGCTAAAAACTAAAGCTTTCATTTGGAAACTACACATCATAAATCATTACAGAAAGCATACATTTTCTGTTTCTCTAGTCATGGTGTTAGGCAGCTAGGCAAGAATTATCAATGATGTCTGTTTTTCTAAGTACTTTTCCCAATACACGTCAAGTCAGAAAAAAATGGTCAAAACAAGTGAGGGTTGTACCACGACTTCCCACTGATCGCAGTGCATCAACGGGCAGTATTATCTATGTACGGTAAGGACCATCTGTAACCATGGATTGTGTTTTACAAGAGCTGAAATTAACAATTCATAACATCACAAATTAATGCCAACTTTGTATGACTACAGTATTAGTGTTTTGACATAGCTATATCTTCTACACAGCAGAAACAAAATTTTAAAAAGTGACAAAACATTACTAGTAATCTCACAAACAAACAAAAATATGGGATTCTTACATACTAGCAGACAATTAAATTGAAATGAATAACTGTAATGAATAAATTAGGAAAACATGTTTTCTTGGTCACTGGACTGTACTGACAAAAAAAGAAAAGTGGAGGATTACTACAAAAATTGCCAATTAGCAACACTGCCACGATGCTTCACAAATAAAAACCACTAACAACTTTCCCTGAAGTCCTTGAGACACAACTGTCAATAGTCGACAATTGTACTTGCACTAATAATGCAGGAAATAAAACTTACACATTTACAACAAAAATCAAAATGTTAGATACTAGAAATCAAGTCACACATTCATACATACAGCCAACCTTGAAATATCATATCTCAACACTGCAATTAAGTCACACATCCATACATATAGCCAACCTTGAAATATCATATCTCAACACTGAAAAGCAGTAGACAAAGGATGTTTAAGAGTGGATGGTATATAATTTGTTCAGAATTGTAGATTTCTTGAAGCCAATTTTTAAAATAAAAAAACAGCTATCCTAGACAATAGTTTTTACCAACTTTCTGAGCAAAAATGTTTCTCAATTAACGTATATCTGAAGAACATTCTCTGACGCAGAAATTTTGTACATTTAATTGCAGCGCAAGAGATCGTGCTTAACAAATGCATCATTCTGGGTAGATGTTTGATCATAAAGTTGGCAAATAAAATTATCAAGGATTGCTGTTCTGCAGTTTTTCTATATTGACTTTCAAAAAGTGTAGACCTCAATTGATGAATTCAGCGCTTATTTATCAACCACGCCCTCTTAAGTTGTCCACTTACGGTACATACTGTACCCACTCTAGCTATGCCATCTCTTACTAGATGAAGTTCCATCACATGTTCCTAATGCCACTGAAGAGGTGGAAAGCCTTTCTATTTTAATCGACACTAGTTGATTTGGGGTTAAATCTGTTCACCTACCATTTTTGAAAGTGAATCGTGAACGATCTTACTCCAGCTTTCCAGAGGTCAACAAAGTAGGGGGGAGGCAGGGAGATTAAAACGACATTTAACACCCCATGGTTATGTAAGATGCTAAAAATTATCATAAGAATATTTATGTTTAATTCGAAAAATGTTTGTATTTGTTCAATTGGATATCATAATTGTAATTTATGTATTTATAAGTATTTGTCATGAGTAAAACAAATACTGAAAATAATAAACGCGGCGTGGGTGACTGTGACCGGTGGCAGCCATTGTCTGCGAGCTGGCCTGTGATTGGCCAAGGAAGTCTATAGGCGAGGGTTGCTGGTCGGTGCGGCCATAGGTAAGCTCTCAAGAGGGACACTTGGTAGAAAGCCACGGAGGCGACCAGACCACGTGTTGCGAGTACACAGCACAGGGAGAGCTTCGCCTGACCAGCTGAGCCCGAGAGACAGGGGTTGGTCCGGCAACTGTGCGTCTTGGGTCACAACGTTTTTAAATAATATTTCGTAGATTTCAAACGTGATAGTCTCTTGGAAGAAAGGGCGTATAATTTACGATAAAACGGACGATAGATGCACACTCGTGAGCCGTCTCTCGTGCGCACTAAATTAATTGGCCGTGTTTCATTTCTGAAATGAGAATTCACTTTAAATTTGACTTGTGAAGTTACAAAACAAGAATCAAAATATACCAACCGGCAGGTAACATATGTTTGCCCAACATTAGGGGCTAATCGCGTACATAGACTTTAATCGGTACTCCAAGGAACTTTAATATGACCCTGAGGTACTGAGTGAAGCGGACCGGCAACTGGAGAACAAGAGCGTCGTCTTGGCAGTACTGGCCTGTCTTCGGCGGCAAGGGTCTTTAATTCGACTCCGAGAGGCGGCACCCATATCAGCACAACTGAAAAAGGAAGGACAGCACCACGACATCGGCTGACCCATCCACAGCTGGCTGGAGGCCAGTGAGTAAACACCACATCTCCACAGCTAGATAAACAGAGACGGCGGTGAGCATCATCCAATCTTGCAGCAACGTGGTGAGTGACGACCTTAATATCTCAACAGTAGTCAATCAAGAACCTGGAGGAGTTCCTGAGGAGCAGGCGGCGAGGAAGATACCAGTTCGACGTAGTCTTTATTGTGTATTTTTTCCCCCTTAGTAGTGCATGCCACACATTTTCAGGTGCCAGGGATGGAGACTAGGTTCCAGGTGGCAAACAAAAAGAAAGGTAATGATATTTCTACACAGGACCAGGAGCCAATGACGGTAGTTAACAAAGGGTCGATCACGGATGGTTCAATTGATAGTGAGATGGAAGATATCATGGATGCAGGTGCTACGTGTAATAGCTGCGAAGACACCAGTAGCGAGTTAAGAGAAATAGATGCCAGACAGCTGTTGGACAGCCTGGGAACAAATTTGTCGCTTAATGCGAGTGTGTTGTCGAATCGAGAGAAAGGAACACGAGTTTTTGAATCGGTGGACGTGCAGGAAATGCTGAACGCAATATTTGGTCAAAAGAAAAATAAATTTGCAAATTTCAGCAGTAGGTTGGAAACAATAGAAACAAACTTAATGCAAAGGTTGACGGAAAGACAAGATAAACATGCGGAGAATACAGAAGCATGTATGCGTAGCTTTCAGGCGGAAATGCATGAAAAGAACGAGAAGTACATGGAACATGTAGAGCAAACAATATGAGCAAATGACGATAGGTCAGGGACGGAAATTTTTAGGTAGGAATCCGAACTCAGGGAAATGAGGGTAAACATGGAAACTGGCGTCAATCAAATTGCAACGCGATGCGAGGTGAACGAGAGATGACAAAACAGTACAGATGAGAAAATACTAGGGATAAAAAATACAGTGCAGCAAACTGGATTTTCTTTCGAAAACCTGGAGGCCACGATAACTGTATTGCACGACAAGGTGACGGGTAGAAAAAGCACAGGCAGATTTGTTGATACGCGTGAATAATCCCGCCGTTATGCAGGGCGCAACAGTTTCAGTTCCACTGCCGAACATAGAGAGATTAGTCCCTGTATTTAGTGGATCGAAAGAACATGCACGACCAGTTCGCTTCGTGAGACGGATGGATAAATATATTAAGGGTTTCCCTTGTAGCGAGTCCAAGCACGTAGAACTTTTTCTGAGTCGCTTGACGGGCACCGCTGAAAACTGGGCACAAGTTGCGTCGGAGAACTGTGCAACATACGATGATTGCCGAGCAGCATTCCTGGTGAAATTTTGGTCGCCCATGCAACAGAATATGTTGACTGACCATATATTTCAGGGCTACTATCGGACAGATTGCGGACTGTCAATGGCTGACTATGTGCGGGAAATAGCAGAAGAAAATGCGCATCTTGAAAATGTGTTTCACCAGGCCAGGTTAATCAACCATTTAGCAAAACACCTACCGCGATATATACAGAATGCCGTGGTAACAGCACGAGTTGAAACCACAGAGGAGTTTGTTGCACTTTTAGAACAGTTTGAGATAAACGAGGCACAGTGGGAACGTAGCCAGGACAGGGGGGAGCGTAGCGAAAGGTATGCGAAACGTAGTGACGGGCCTAGTAACAAGTACTTCAAGGGACAAGGGCCAACACAGGCTTCTGACCGAGCGGGAGACAGTGAAAATGCACACCTTAGAAGTGAAAGAGAAAGAGATTATGTAAATAAGGGTAGGTTGATGCAGGATGATAGAGTCAACTTAAGGAACACAGGTAACAGACGTAATGAATACGTGCAAAAGGGCCATAAGGACGATTATCGCAGCGGAGCCCGCAGATCGGAGAAATATAAGAATGAAAATGAAATTCATGTCGTTGAGGTGCACACTGAGAATTCGGGAAACTGAAACGATCTAGTGGCGACAATCCCACGGCGCTAGAGGCAGAAATAAGCAACGGCATTACGTACACCATACAGCACTATCAAATAGGGATAGATGCAGACGAGGCGGTGGACGATGATAAATGGGAATCCCCCAACCCTGTAGGTAGAGTGTCGGCACAGAAGTAGCCAACCGTAGGAGTTGAAATATGTGGAATAAAGTTCCGCGCGATAATAGATTCGAGCACGGAAGTATCTGTTATGAACCAAGCGGTACTGGAGCAAATAACTGGGTCAGGACGCGAGAAAGTGTTACCGACGACGGGGGTAATGCTCGTAGGCATAAGTGGTGCGAAAGTGAAAGGCACGCAAAAGCAGGTTGTCGCGGAACTAATATGGGACGGTATAGGCTTTCCAGTGAATTTTATAGTCGCAAAGGATATAAGGACTGAGATAAAACTAGGAATGGATATGTTATGCCGATACGATGCCACAATTGCATGCCTTCAGAGAACCATTACTCTAAAAGTTGACGGAAATAGACACATTTTTGTATGGGAGGGTAAACTATGTCCGCACCACAAAGCGTTGCCTGTATTACGCCTGTCCGTAGACTGCCAGTGGCGCACGAAGGATTGCGTAAGCGGGGAGGAAACATGCACGGGAATAGAACATGGGCAAATACAGAAGAACATGAAACCGGCAAACACTCTAACGATGGATCAGGCTAAGGATGTAGAAATAGTAATGGCAAAACATGCGGCGGTATTTTCACAAGAGCTAGGACGGGTAAAATCCTACACCACCAAATTCGACATAAAACCACACCAACCATACGTTTGTCAAGCATATCCGGTGCCATGGTCTCTGAGGGAAGAAGTGGAAAAGGAAATCAACAGACTGTTGGCAATGGGAATAATCGAGCGCAGTTCATCACAGTATTTGAACCCACTGGTTGTAGTTCCGAGGAAACAGGGAGCTGTGAGAATTTGCCTTGATGCGAGGCGGGCGAACACTGTTATACAACCGGAGAAGGAATCTCCGCACCCTGCTGATGAACTATTGCAACAGTTTCATGGTTGCCGGTACTTTTCGCGCATAGACCTGGTTGCGTCATATTTACAAGTCCCTCTACATAGGGACTCACGACAATATGCAGCCTTTCAGTTCGGCGGTAGAGTCTATCAATTCAGACGACCGCCCTTTGGTATAAATATAAGTGTATGCCATTTTATTAAGGCGCTAGAAGCTGCACTGGGATCGGAGGTTCACTCGTATGCCACCATATATGTGGACGATATTGTAGTGGCTTCCCCTACATGGGAAGTGCATATAGAACAACTGGATGGAGTTTTAGGGTGATTACAGGAACAAGGGATGACGGTCAACAAGGGTATATCAATCTTTGCTCAATCCCAGATAGGGTTTTTAGGTCACTTGGTAGACTGCAGAGATATAAGGATAGATCCAGACCGGGTAGCTGACCTCACTAATTTTCCAGTACCCAAGAACAGAAAGCAGATGCAGAAATATTTGGGTGTTTTAAACTACAACAGGAAATTTGTAGAACAGTTTGCGGAGCTTGTAGCACCACTTCAGAACCTTGTGAAAAAGAATGTACCTTGGCAATGAGGGCGCGCGCAGCAAGAGGCCTGGGACGCAATTAAGACTAGGCTACACGACACCCCAAAATTGTACCACTTAGATTGGAACCGCGACTTTTTCATTTCATGTGATGCGTCTAGAGTAGCCCAGGGAGCAGTACTATTCCAGGAAAACGATTCGGGAGATTAGTGTCCGGTAGCATACGCCAGTAGGAGCTTTAAAAGCCCCGAACAGAACTATACAATAACTGAAAAGGAAATGCTCGCATTAGTCTTCTCGTGCCAGAAGTTTCGCTATTTCATACATGGGAGAAAGGTGATTGTGCAAACGGACCATAAGGCCCTCATTTACATCCACCAGTACCGATTGTTACATGGGTGTATTACTCGCTGGGTTCTTGCACTGCAAGGTTTCAATCTAGACATCCGGTACACCCCACCAAGCAAACAGGTAATAGTGGACACTTTATCCCGCAACCCGCCCGACGGGGATGGTTGCTGGCAAGAGCACAGAGAATTTTCAGTATTAATAATTCGGACCCTAGAAATTCGCGAGATCCGGGCATGGAGGGATCGACTGCACAAAGGTCAGATGGAGGATAGTAGAACAAGGGAGATTCGTGCAATATTAGGAAACAAAAGGGAAGGACACGCTATACACGAGGCATACCAGGTTCAGGGGGACGTCCTCTATAAAAAGGTAAAATCAAGTGTCTGGAATTTGTTTGTCCCAGCAGACATGGAAAACGACTTAGTGAGGGCATACCACGAACATTTGGGACATTTCGGGGCAACTAAAACCGTGGCCGCAATACGAGAACATTGTGTGTTTAGGGCAATGCGGGGAAAAGTTAGGTGCCTGGTGCGTGGATGCGATGTGTGTCAACGACAAAGGTAGATATGCGACCCTTGAGGGGCGAAGTCGGCACAGTGACTGCCACAAAGAGATTAGAGTTACTGTCAGTAGACATGCACGGCCCACTTGGTACCGTTTTGGGGGGATACCGATATATACTTGTGGTACTCAATGTCTTTACTAAGTATTTCCGGCTATTTCCTTTGAAGAAGGCAACGACAAAAGCAATCACTAGTAAGGTAGTAGGAAGGTTTTGTAAGGAAGAGGGCGCCAGGAGCCGTGTTGTCGGACAATGCGACAGTGTTTGCGGGCGACACTTGGAAACAGGCGATGGAAGCACACAGTATCAAGATAAAACATGTTTCATTATATCGGCCCTCTGGAAATCCTGTGGAGCAAGTGAATAGAGAGATAAATTGTTTGTTACGTGTACTGGCGCGCAAACACCATTCATCATGGGCGAACCATTTAGGCACTTTGGAGAGGTGCCTTAATGAGACAATTCATGAGGAGATAGGTATGACACCATACAAATTGCGTCATGAGCGGCCGCCACCCAGGTGGATAAATAATATTGTTAGGGCTCCAGTCAATCCTTTCCGTACTACAGAGGACGCTTGTTGGGTGGCATTGAGGCGGATGCGTCATATCACTGAACAGAGGCGAGTAAAAAGAACTGGCGAACGTCCTGCGGATGTTCTAGAGATTGGTGACTTGGTCCTCACGAGAAAAATACAGATTTCCTCAAAATTTCAGAAAAGGGTAGCTAAAATGTCAGATTTCTATTCAGGGCCATATGTTGTCACTAGGAAGGCGGGAAATGGAGCATATGAAGTCAGTGAGCAAGGCAATCTTCGTAGGCGGGGAATATACAATGTTGACCATTTGAAAAAATATTACACAGTATAAGGAGCTGTTCTTGGCACCAGGAAGCCTGGTAGCCGGGCCGCAAGGGCAACATGTACATTCCGCGGTAGACCACCTGGGGGGGCCAAGTAGCGGAGGCTAGGCGAGATTACTGTGGTTGGGCGAGGCCCAGGTAAGTCTATTGTGTACAGGAAGGACAGTTTTGCACGGCACCAGTAACGACGCGCGGCGACAAGATTTCTGTCAGCCGAGACAGCTTAAGACGTTGAGAAGTTTACGACCAGTTGTAAACCAGGAAAGGATAGGTTTTAAAGATTTCGCATGTGGAATGTTCAGACGCCGCCCGCGCAGGGTAAAGGCAATTGTTTGGTTACCGGGGGATGTCCGACAGAGGTCTGGAATAGAAAGAGCTCGGGAAACAACAGTGTACCTGAAGGTAGAAAGGTCGTCGACCGGCTCTGGTGCCCAACAAATAACTTGCTTGCTTCCTGGAGACTAGGTAGAGAGAGAAAATGTAAAAACAAGTGTGGCAGGCATGAAAAATATCGAGATAAAGAAGGGGCAATTTGAATGCACCGGAATTGGGTAGACATTGTAATAAATATCATACTTGTAAAATTTAGAGAATAGTCAATGTTTACAAGACCTTAAAAATTAATGAATAATTAAACTTAGAGACAGATACAACGGCGACGAAAACCGAAAGACTTTTCCTTGCAGATTCTGCCTTCGATTTTAGGGTTATGTAAGATGCTAAAAATTGTCATAAGAATATTTATGTTTAATTCGAAAAATGTTTGTATTTGTTCAATTGGATATCATAATTGTAATTTATGTATTTATAAGTATTTGTCATGAGTAAAAGAAAACTGAAAATAATAAACACGGCGTGGGAGACTGTGACCGGTGGCAGCCATTGTCTGCGAGCTGGCCTGTGATTGGCCAAGGAAGTCTATAGGCGAGGGTTGCTGGTCGGTGCGGCCATAGGTAAGCTCTCAAGAGGGACACTTGGTAGAAAACCACGGAAGCGACCAGACCACGTGTTGCGAGTACACAGCACAGGGAGAGCTTCGCCTGACCAGCTGAGCCCGAGAGACAGGGGTTGGTCTGGCAATTGTGCGTTGTGGGTCACAACGTTTTTAAATAATATTTCGTAGATTTCAAACGTGATACTCTCTTGGAAGAAAGGGCGTATAATTTACGATAAAGCAGACGATAGATGCACACTCGTGAGCCGTCTCTCGTGCGCACTAAATTAATTGGCCATGTTTCATTTCTGAAATTATAATTCACTTTAAATTTGACTTGTGAAGTTACGAAACAAGAATCAAAATATACCAACTGGCAGGTAACACCATTTAGAGGTATATATTCCTAATGTCCCCATTCCTCCCTCTTGCGCTTTCCTCCCTCTTGCGCTTTCCTCCCCATCCCTCCTTAAACAACGGATTTGTAAGCTTTTGGATTACCACCATATCTCCATTACAATTTGCCCTACTAATGTTTTTTTTTTTATGATCTTTAAAAGATGTTCAGTGAATGTTTTCACCAAAATTGATACTTAAATAGTAAAACTGTAAAATATTGAAGTTTTTATTCATTTAAGAAAAGTTTATTACAGTCTTTACAGTTTAAAATTTTTGTTGAATATAATTTAACCAAATAGTTCAAGTAAAAGTTGTGGAACACTTCTTAAGCTTTCCAATGGTGCGTTGCCACATTAAGGTTAATGGAAAGATGCGTAAAGGAGGTGACACGAGCAGGGCACATGCGCCACTATCCCATACTGTACTGACGAGCTGCCATACCCTCTCATTGCAAGATTGCTGATTGCTTGCGCACATTCAGTCGCCTGCAGTAGAAACCAGATGTTGAGAGGAGACTGATGGGTCAACATAATTGTGCTGTATGGTTTGTATACTTCTTGTCATAAGTTCCAGTGTTGTGTCAATTTATTTATACTATCGATGTGCTAGTCAGACTAGTCCACAGTAAATCAAGCAGTAGTTAACATAAAATGTAGGCATAATTCTGCCTTTTAGTAACACTACAACAGTTATTAATGAACAATTTTTTATATTTTTATAACGACTAATGTAGTCCCCCCATTTTACTTTTTTTAGAATAAAAATCTACCATGGCATTATATGTAATTCTCTACAACTTAAAAATGGATGATTTGGCAGAAGACTGTGTGCTTACGAAAGGGTAGAAGACAATTTAAGACTAGCATAAAATGAAAGGATAGACTCCAAGAGAAAAGTGCTGAGAAAGCATATATAAGAAGGCATAAAGTGTGGAGGGAGACAATTGAGTATCAAAACAGCAAAGGCAATATTGCAAAGTTCTGGCGTGCTTCTTCCTTCTATTTCATCATCTTCTCTACTGAGTTTAGACTAGGAGTTTGACTGAAAATCAAATTGCTTTATCTGTGGAAAGATGGCAGGAATAGATTCTACGACTGCTTTGGATCACAGGAAGAAAATTTGCACAGTAGCACGACGCATGTGGGGCAGATAGTCTGTCGGCGAGAGTACAGGGGTAGGGTCACAGGATTCTTACCCTGGGAGACTGAGCTGCCTCCAGCGGCGACGTCCGCCATCTCCCTCGTTGGACTCTCCCCCCTCACAGTGAGTGCAGGTGGTAAACTAGTGCTGCACTGGAGGTTGAGTCTCTACAGCAGGATGAGAGGAGGTTACAACAAAGGGGGTGTTTCTCCCCCGGACAGGAGAGCACGAAGTTGCCGAGGTAGGGAGTTGATTCGGAGGACGAGCACTGGTGAGAAACTGGTTTGGGCCAGGATCTGGGGTGTAGAAGGGGTGAGAAGAAAAGTGGAACCGCAAGGTGACTGCAAGGCCAACCGAACTATGGCATGGCCATTAATTGGGGTGCCACGTCGAACTGCGGCGGAGGCTTTCCTCTGAATCCAATATACCCCTGTCTCTGGATCCCTAACTTCCAGTGCCTTCCGAACAAGTTTAGCGAACTCCTGCCTTGCCTTAAACTTCCTTCTTGAATGTTTAGGCATAGCCTGACTTCAGTTCAGATATGAAATGAATGGGCAGGATTGTTGAGAGGCCAGTATCCCCTAGGATTGCTGGTAAAGTGTAAAAAGCTGTAGTGCGGCAGAACTATTGCTGGCGCTGGGTAGGCAGACATGTAGAGGAGCGTTGGAAGTGCACCTCAGCACATCCTTAAGCCTGTTTTTCAACTCTCCCAGTCAAAAGGCAAAACCAGTCACTGCTTGGGAAGTGCACAGACAATGTGCCACCTCCAGAGACTGTTAAAGAAAACCAGGGAGGTGAGTGGCTTACGCCTACTCCTAAGCGGTAGAATTCTTAAGGTGTACTGAAAACTAATCTCCAGGGGCTATCTAAGAGGATGCTGGAACTCTGGAGCTAAAAGAAGGGTGAATGGAGAATGGAATAGCAAACAATGGGGCAAACAATGGGGATGAAGGGTTGGAGAGAGTGAAAGTGTATGATAAGAACTGAGCATTGTTTATTGCTGCTAAGCCTAAATAGGAAAAACACCCTGTGCCTAAGAAGCCTGAAGGGCATGTAGGAAAGAAGACAGACGAGCACTAATTCACGTGGGGATAATCGTTGCTGCAGGTTTCAACGTCTCAGGAACTGACTCGTAGACGGCAAGCCGTGGCACTTGGCTGAGAAGGAGCTCATGGTCGTGAGGGGCACTTCTGGAAGGGGTCCGGCGGTCACTGGTCTTTCTAACTTGAAGCTGTAGCTTGAAGTACGGTGGGTAGAGAAATCTACCACGGCAGATACTGAACCCTAGCAATAACAATTGCTATTCTTTGGAGTCCTTTAGTTGCAACTGGATTGCAGAAAAACTTGAGCGAGCCGCAGTTGGATTGTGATTACAGTGGCAGCTGGTCTGCAACTGACTTCGGCGGCTCATGGCTCTCTCTTATATTCTCTTCGGGGTGGTCTGCGGCGATTAGCCGGCCACTCATCTAATGAGAGACGGCATGGACGCGAGGTGTGGTTCTTCCCTCTCCTGTTGTGTTCTCTCTACGCTGTTGGTGGCTTGCTTGCAGGCAGCAAGATGTCTCGTAGGAAATTATATGCAAAACATACAAACAACATTACATCTCAAGGAGAAAATTTAACTCCTAATTCATTTGCAGTTTTCACGCAGGGAATCACAATCAGAAAAAGATCAACACAAAATGTGTACGAACTAAAGAGGTATTTTGGACATAAAAAATAATAGAAAATGTGTGGCCATAAATCATGATATCATACCAGTTCAGGGTGTCCAGCAGAAGAAATATTTCAAATTCCAGTATATTTCCAGTACATTTCCCACATTTCCTGAGAAATTCCAGTACAGTGCTTTAAATGTGATACGATGTTAACTTGCATACTAACGACAACCATACCATTTTTAGGCCTATGTTATTTACAGAGGTGGCAAAGGTGTATAAAAATATTGTCTAGTATTTAATTTAAATACTTTCCTTTACACAGAGTTGTTAATTGATTGAATTGTTGAAAGTCCTATTTTGTAGCATCTGAAAGATGTGAAGAACACCAAAATGCATATGAATAGAATTGTGGGAATAAATTTATAAAACATGAGGGAACAGCACAATATTATTTTTATTATGCTTTATACAGTCATAAATCAGACACATTTTTTTGGAAAAAATGTACATTAAATAAAATGTAACAGTTAAATAGGTTATATTATCCTCCAGAATTTTTCACTTAGTCCTAACACATTACAACTGTTAGCTAAATTAAGTTACGTCTGTTAGCTAAAACTATCTACGTCACATTTTACAAAACAACATACTGTACGTATAAATAATACTCGTTAAAGGACAAAAATGCTGGTATAAATATTTCAATTTTTAATTATAAGCAAATTACCTTGAATATATTTATTTCTGTTTCAAATCTGTATTGCCTATTTGTAGGCACAACAAATTTAGTCTTGTTATTTTCACTGTTTTTGCTGCTGATAAAATGAATGCTGCATTTTGTCATTCATTCCTGGTTTTTACATACGATGCATGACGAAAATTTTTGCTGTTTCCGGAGACAACAATTAAGTCAAATTACACCTTACAACTCCATCGGAGTCGCAACAATATTTGTACTTATTCCTTGCTGTTGCAAAAAAAATGTTCAATCATTATTTATAATGTTAAACAACACAAAAAATTACCATGTACCATGTGAAAAAAGGACAAACACATTCACTAAACCTAAACATTTACACGCTATTTTCTTATCTACTTCAATATACTCTAATCTCGCTGTCGAAAATCAATTCTGTTGATTCACTTGCAATCGATTCTCGAATCGAAGGCGTTATTTACTACGGAAAAGGTTAAAATTTTTTTTGTAATTTTGCACAGGACGCGACTCCGCGATTTTAAACAAAAAATGAAAAATTCGCGACTTTACGCATTGCAAAAAAACACATGTCTCTAGAAATAACTAAAATTGCAGCTGTCAAAGTACCTTCCAATTTCTTGATGACTGATAACGAAACAATTAGAGACAGAGAAATTCCCGCAGAAAAGAAAAATTTCAAGTACATTTCCCGCAAATTCCCGAGCCCCGAAAATTCACGTACAATTCCAGTACTTCCAGCAATTTGCAGATCGCTGGACACCCTGCAGCTGTAAGGCCTAGATCGTTTTTCCCCAATTCTCATTAACACTTTGTTGTGATATTGCCTGGCAAGTCGGACAGCTAAGAGTTCCGAGCGGCAATCAGGTCAGCATTGGGAAAGCACAGAAGACAGTAACTCACCTCACCCCCCTCATAGTGGCGCAATAATGAGGACAAGTACGTGAGGTATATTCAGAGTGAGCAGGTTGGCGGCAGTGAGAGAGAGAACATGGCTACCGTTTAGTAAGAGACTAGAACAGCTCTATCATATATAAAGTAATAAATAGATATTAAACTTGCAGCGTGTTTTATTTAATAACATTACATCAGTACGCCGATATATGGCATGGTTACCAAGAAAACAAGGTCTGTCATCGGGCTGTCATCTGTCGGTCGTCCACCAGCACTCATCCGATCAACAGTAGTCCAGTTCTCTGTCAGGGCTCGATCCCAAGCCCAGCGGGTGCAACCTCATCCGTCGATGCTGTCTCAAACCAGCTTCGGGAAGGTCGTCAGATTTAGTTGTGTGGCAGTAACTCTCAACTTATCATAATATATTAATAATCAGTAATGTTGTGCTCCCCTTCTAAATTAATAGAACACATTGTAACCTATTTGTATTCCGAGTACCTGCCATTATAGTTTAACTGTTAAAATTAACCCACTCTGGTCGTTTACTTCCTTTATTTATCATGATGATGATAATTGATAAAAACATGAACAGTGAACACCAACATGGTTGTACAAGACAGACACAGGAAGTCACTATAAATAAACAACAAAAACAGACAATCGTAAACCATAAAAACAGTAGTCCCAACCTATCAAAACAAAACTCTATAGCAA
>PNEQ01096798.1:0-18648 GCA_003012365.1 Medauroidea extradentata | reverse complement strand
CTTCACTTGAACGAAACTGTGACGTACGTATTTAACCTCCAGCCAACTACATAACCACTGCTTCATCTACCTGTTAAGATAGCCACAGGTTAAAGTGTCAGTCACACGTTAGCCAGAGGTGGTAAAACCAAATTTTCGATTTAACCTCCAGCTAAGACTGACTTGAAGTTTAGCCGAAGGTGGTAAAACCGGCCCTTAAAAATTTAAATTTAACTGCTACGGCAAGTTTAAGAGTAGTATACTATATGGGTCAATTTTATGTGATTTATATCGTGTTGGGACTCATTTTATAGACAATTTAATTTCAAATAACTTTTCTAAGTGACTTTTTCTTATGTCTTACATTTAATTTTGAAAATCTCAAGTAGGCTCTGAGCTCGCCGCCTCTGTGATGTGATCCGTCTGGCAGGCAGGTTAGAGTTCAGACGCTTGTAGGTACGTACAGAAATGTGCCAGCACGCAGTTTGGTCAGCAGGCCACTAGTCTATCTTCTTGAATGTTAGTGCCGTGCGCAACAAAACACTAGAAGGATGGTGCTCTGGGACAGTTTGATGATGCAGAATGTCCCCAATTAATGAAAATAATGCATATTTAGCTGTTATTGTGATAAAATGCTGTGCTAATTTGTCTGTAACTGTGTTACGTAATTTATATATGTGTGTGTGTGTGTGTATATATATATATATATACACACACACACACACACACACACACACAAGTATCAACCAGTTTTTCACGCAACTTGGATCCCGTGGTATCACTCTGCCACTCGGCCGAGTAAGCCCTGATGACCATCCAAGAGGAGTCAGTCATTATCAATCTGAGTAAGGACACTGTCAAGGAAAGATTCCCGGCTGAGTGTTTATCAGTCAAGGCCTCATGGCGGTAGGGACTGGACGTGTCAGGCGCTGGAGAGGGGCTGTGAAGCCAAGAAGGCGGATTCACCATTAGTTGGGCCTGTAGAGGAACTTTTTTTTTTTGTATCAAGCTATATTTCTCATCTGAGTGCAAATGGCAAGTCACAGTATTTAGATATATCCTAATGATATAACTCTGGGCGAGCACTCGCGACATTAACCGCCTTGGAATTCTGGTATTATATCAGAATGTATACGTAGCTGCTAGTGTCACTTGTAAACTTCTACCAATGATAGTTTAACAAAATAACAGCCAATATTTTTTTAATTTTTTGTTTACCGTAACACCGCTGCTATCCGGGCATCATAATCATCACTACTCCTACAACAAAAACAAGCAAAAGTTCTGTAGTAGTTATTTTCATCACTCGCCCTTGGTACAACTGTTGCTACTAATAGAAGGTTAAGCTAGGGAAAATGAGCAGTTTCAGCCGTTCTTCGAAACCCTACAGCATTTAACAGCGGAGAGAACGCTGTCACCCCATTCGTCCATCCCTCCCCTTACACTCTTGAAAAATTCTAAATATTTTTTTACCTTTTACCTCCATTAAGCCAAGTGTAGGAAGTGTCCCATTTTTTTCGCATTTACATTTATGTTTTCAACACTTTCTTAATTATCACTTGTTTCACCTGTCACACAATTTTCCTTAGTTTCAAAACTTGAAACATCGGAATCTAAAGAGTTGCAATGATATTTTTTTTTTCTTCTGGTTGCAAAACATTGGTACATCTTTTCAACGTCATTGCTGTCACATGCAGCTGTTGCGGTAAACGCAGCGAAAAATAAAGTGTGTGTGTTGTTCAGAAACAGCATATGTTCGCTCTGTTGTGGGAAAAGAAACTATGCGAGTTCCAAGCAAAGCCAACAGATAGCACTCACATGTGAGCACAGCAATACGTGAGATGCTAAAGGTTCCGTGAGACATAAGCAGATAGCACTTTCTTCTAAAATATTAAATATGAACGGGAGTATAATCATCAGGGTGCTGTAGAGTAAAATAACGAAATTGAGTTATCTCGAGTATAGCACTGATGTGCACAGATACACTACTCGAGATAACTCGAGCGTAGCAGTTAAATGGTTAAGGAACCCTAAAAAAATTAATTAATTGCATGTAAATAATTTACGCTGTACAATAATTTGTGAGGTTATACAAAACCCTAAAGTTGTCATGTTGTATTTTTTATAAAGTTATTATTTTATTCCGTACAAACACATTTTACAAATAAATGAACAAATGGAAGCTGAAAGTATGTATTTTCATTCTGATGGATGTCTTGACAATCATCCATGACCAGCTGTCCTGAACTGTCAAAACTTCAAATTGATACAGAGGTTTTCTTCAACCGTAGTTTGAGGCGTGGTCCTTGGTTAGTCAGTTAATGAACTGAGATCACTCGTGCAACCAGGCCATAATTTCCTACTGGACATAGCAAAGGGACTGTACATAATTGAAATTCTGAAACAACATTGAATGTAGATAAGAGATTCAGTACTAGGGAGCTAGAAACTTGATTTAGATAAATTTTTTGCTGGTTTTGTGCCAGTGTGCCTTTGTCGTTTTCTGTAGTAATTAATTGTAAACATTCTGTCCTTGTAGATAAGTTACTTGAATGTCTCTTGTTGTACAAACATACCTATATTTCAACTTGAGTCTCTTGCATATCCCCATGGGTCAAGAGGTACTCCTATAAATGTGTTTTACTATACATATCTGCAAAGTTTCTAATGAACAGTATGTCATGCTGCAGTTTTGTTCTTTGTATTTCTGCTTGAGATTATATAAATGAAAAATGTCAGTCACACAATTTTCTCACAAATTCGGGTAAAGTTGTTTGTTTGCAAACCTGTAGAATAGGAATGTTTTATCGTAAACTTACAACCCACTCTGTTGCATATCTTTATTGTTTGATGTTCTTATCACCGGGGATTAAATACACCACATGCCCTATAAATAAAAAGAAACTTTAGTAGTTCATGGTTGTATGAAAATTTGTTGTATAAATGTTGTCAATTATTAGGTCAAATTAAATGTACTGTACCTAAATAATAAACAGCTGAATACAATGTTCCTGACAAGGTTGAAATAGTAAAATTTGCTGTTGGTTGCGTTAAACACTAGAAAAAATGTAAGTACATAGTTGATTACGTCCCTTCATTGGTCGACAGAGTTTGAATTTGATCAATTCCATAGACACCAATAGAGTCAAATTTGTCAGTCACAGGTTCACTTCTGTAAGTTTCTTTGAAAGAGTTAAGCGTGATATTGTGGACACACTATCATTGTAATACTGTGTTTTCACAGAAAATCAAGATTGAATGGCCACCATAAAACCATTGCTAGGGATAGGAAAATTTCGGGAATCAATTACCTGCATGCTAGAATCCATTGTCCTATGCATACTTAAGTCCCGAGTATTTGTTCTTTGTCTGCTGTTCCAGGGAGTAGCAGGTGACAGACAAATGGTCTGGGTTTGAGTATGCATAGAGTAGTTGATTCTAACATGCAGGTCATTGAATTCGCAAAATGTTCCTGTCTCTATCCATTGCTCAAGGCCAGTATTCAATAATATCTACTCTTACAATGTTAACTAGACTAGTAATGAGAAAGCTCCTTTGCCATTGGCTGCACTAAAAGGGGTTCAGGCTATACTCCTTCCCAGTTTTCGCTTTTATTCTGCCTGACGATGGGAACAGATATCAAATATCGAAATGTTGCAACAAGCTCATCTGAGAAAAATTACTGTCATTCTGTATCTTTTTCACTAACTGTGAAATTGTTGTATAATGCAGTCTCCTGTGTTGTAACCTTGTCTTTGTCCTGTTTTAATTTTGGTGCGCTGGGTTTTCTGTTTTCTTTGTTTCTTTTGGTTATTTTTTATTTATTTTTACTATTGTGATAAGTGATTAATAAATATAAAGCTGTGCATTACTATACTAATTGCAGTAGATGTACGGTTTATCTACAATGGAATTGAAGTAAAGAAGCAAACACTATTCTGTTAACATTTGTACAAATACGTTGAAGGCATTGAATGTAAGGTTTGTTTTTGATACCCAGGTGTGGCTGCGTTGCCGCACCATGGTGTGACGGGCGTGTACCTCCCCCCTCCCATCTTCTCCACTGCCCCTCCAGCCTTGGGGTTGGTGCCAGCCATTGCAGGTAACATGTGTTTGTGCTTCAAGCCCATGTTGTTGGCTGGCTCGTAGTACAACTACCCATAAATTTCCTTGGACATTTTCTGTGCATGTAGTGCCTGTAAATATTGTTTGCTTAGATGCTGTTTACATATTTTTTTATAGTGTTGGTTGCAGTGTTTCGTCACAGCATAAGTGTTTTTTGCAGTTTTCTTTGGTGTTTGTGTTAATCTTTTACTGTCCTATCTTCAATTTCAAAAATTAGAAACCCTAATTATTAGGACGTGTTTAGTAGAATACTGTATTAATTTTTAGCATTGCTGATGTGGAGGTAACATCTGTAATCAAGTATTTCCTTTATTCATAAAACTATCCATGGAAACAAGTGTTTATTAAAATGTTGGGTAAATATTACTTTTATAAACTGATAGAATTTACATTTAAAGTATGCAGCATGTGAGAGAGCACATTGTGGTAGTGTATGAATCCTTGACGTGTTGCAAAATTTAACATGGGTAGTTGCTTCTCTTAGGTACAAAATGATCTTTCTAGCTATACAGCAGTTATTTTAAGATTCTTGAATTATTAAATTAACTGTGAATGGACAGCTGTAAGTGAACAGTGCTAAATTTTATTGGGTGTTCCTTTTTCCCAAGTGTTGCCGATGAATGCTCATGTTTGGTATTAACTCGATCATTTTTTCTTTTGCCAGTATACTGTAGTAATGATGCAGTTGTATAGATCCCAAAGTACGTAGTTACAAGTTACACACTTGTTTTGTGTGTGGATATAGTCTACGAGTAATCATGAGTGTGCTTCACTTGATAGTTTTATAAATGGCTTGCTTATGCATAGATAAGTGACCTTGTGACATTTATTAACGTCACATTTTATTGTTGTTCAAAGTTTTAATTACCTCCACAGAATCTAGAGAATTTTTAAATTGGAACTCACGTGTGCTTTACGAACCCTAACTGTGTGTTGTGCATTTTGTTAATGAGCATAGTTTTTACAAATGTTATACAATTATTGAATTCTAGCAGTATTTTTATTATTTCGTAAATGCAAGACTTTTGTTTACTTTGGTGGGCCTGACACTATCTGGGTTGCTGCTAGTGGTGAATTTGTGAACTATATGAGAGACTAACTTGCAGAGCCATCGATAGACGGCTGGGTCATCAAGGTGGGTTGACTGATGTGGACAAAGTAAGGAGTTGGGCTAGGAGTGCTACAGAAGAAGGTTGCGTTTGTGGATGGTTCATGTTGAGCTGCTCAGACAGTGTGTAATGAGACTGTTCAGTAAGCTGAGCTCCCGAGTTGGAACTTCTAATTTTCCATATATATGCTCCGGGTCATGTGTTGATGCATTAGAGGAGTAAATTGAATAAATTAAGTGTCGATGAATAATGTATACTGGAAGTGAAGACTAGTATTTATGCCCACTTATTACACTGGTGAATCTACACATCACCAGCTCTCATAAGTGTGAGATTCATGCTTTGTTCGGTCTGGTTCAAGAGGATTCAACACAGTAGGCGTGCATGATACAACTGAATTGCATGCCTGCAGTATACTTCGTGGGAATACGTATGTACCTGAAAACTATTTCATATGTTCCTAATTCCAAGCCTGCTGAAAGATAAATTTTCTTAGTTTTCCCGCTGATTAGTCTATGCGCTGCGTCATTAGGCCCTCACATTGAGTGGTTTTTTTGGATGAACTTAAATAATATATATTATAGCAGCCTCTGCTGTGAAACTTCTGAAATGAAAGAAGAACGTATTACATTCTCTAAATACTGCTTAATTCATAAACTGGAAAGCCATAAATTGTAGACTAGATTAAGGAATGTACTGTAAAGTGATTAAAAAGTGTTATAAAATTGTAGTTTGGATTTTGGCCCGTAGATAAATACTAATTAAGAATAGCATACCATTTTTATTTCACCCATTAAACTCTGTTACAAACAGTCAAGTTAAAATACCAAGGGAATAAATCTTAACTTATCTGCTCAAAATTTTACTTTGCAAATACTGTAAAGTGAAAAAATGTTTACATCTCTTACTGATTATACTATTCACAACACAATGTCGTACAATTTTATCACAAGACCGTGGCAGCTCATTATCAACTTACTGTAACCGAGAATGCTTTATCTCACATTTTACTTCAGACCATTGTAGGTCGTTCAGGATAGAGACCGTTCAAGATTTAACCTTTTGAAAAAAAACAGTATATTTAATTCAGCCTTACCAATATTTACGTTACTTGTATATTTGGCGCGAGTTACCAGTTACAGTGATAGTTCTGTGTATTTTATATTTTAATATACTGATACTGAGATAAAATAAATTTCAAATCAATATACAGATGTATTTTTTGTGATTAAATTTTCTTATAAGCAGCTATGAAGGTTCTTATCAACCGCACAATTTAACGTACATTTACAAACCTAAAGAAACAAGACAGGTTAGACATTTTCAGTTGTTATCCATGCACACATGCAATCTTTCTGCCATCAGTCCAACAGACGGCACAAAGTTCATTATTTGACCAAGAGAGAGTGTGAACGTATGTACTTGGATATTAAAGTAAGTTTACTTGATGCATCATATGTTGTACAATGGAAAATACATATGTTAATTTTATCGCACATGCTTAAAGATCTGCAGAAAATGTAGGCCTGTAAAATTGTCTTAATTGTATAAAGTAATATATATTGTGTGAATTGTTAAGTTTGACTGCTAGACATTTTGTTTGGAGCTACAGTACTTGTTACTATACAGATCGTTTTCACATTTGTATCGGTTAAATGATGTTATTGGTTATTGTTCCATGTTAATATGTAGAAAACTTAACACAATTATTTACGTGTCTTGCGCCTAAAGCTTAGCTCACAACAAAACTGCACACTTTGTCACCACATATATTAGAATAGATAAGCACATGAAACTTTGGAGTTTTCTTAATTTAAGGACTAATTTCCTAAATGTTTTGTCATATATTTTATTCAAGATGATGTGGGACTGAAGATATGTGTATGCCTACTTCAAATGCAAGACATTAGTTATTGAGATAGTACTATTTGCAAATGTAAAACCTTTGCAGTTGCTTGCCACTGCAACAAAATTTTCAACATTTAGACAAGCTTAACTTTATTGTAGATGTTTTTCATGTTAAATTGTTGACATTCTGTATTCAAACCATACATAAAATATTCAGGAGGAATTACAGAGGGAGTGTAGGGCATATATTTAATAGCCAACTTGTGGAAACTTATCTTATGCAGAAGTTACTTTGCAGGTATTTATAACAGCTACAGCTGTTGATCAATTACTGTATGTGTTTGAGTAGACATTGTTGGTAACTTTTTCAGCTCTGTAATCATGACTGCCTTAGTTTTTCGGTATCAGGTGGTTGATGTTGAACCACCACAGGAATTAATTTATTCCTTTACAAAAAAGTTATTTCGTTGTATCACTACCCATCACAATCCACTGGTCATTTCTCTAGGAAATTATGGTTTTCTTTCAGTTTGTCCACGTTGACATATAGAAGATATTTTCTTGGACGCCATTGAAACATAACCACATTGCCCAACGATTCTGTCCCTCATCATTGCGAGTCTGTTCTTCGCAACGGATTGATGTCCATTTTTCTTACTGGCAAGTTGCCAGTTTACTGAAATGAAATTTCTTTTGGTTTTCTTCTGTTATTTTCAAACTTAAAAGATATTTCCAGAAATTCTTTATTTTTTATTGGTTGATTTGTCTGCTGTTGACTTCCCGAGTTATGGAAACAGTTTGTTTTTTTTGTTTAAAAGTTCCATGTTCTTTCTGTTCTGTGCATCAGGTTTTTGAGTCTCCTGGTAAAAATGCATTTTCTGACATCTTCCTTCTTGTTTAACTAATCCTTTTTTCCCCCTACTATCCTGAAAGAGCCCAAAGAGCCTGTAGCAGGAACATCTAACAATTGTTCGCTACCGAGTTAGGTGGCATAAAGTTTCATTTATAATTAATTATCCTTTAAATAAAATTAAAAAAATATTACTGACCTTGTAAACTAAAGCATGTAATAATGCTTATGTTCACAAGCAGAGGAATGATGTAAACTGTCTGAAAATATTAATTTCATACAGTTTTTTTCATGTGCTAACTTTATCCTAAACCATCTATGCCAATCTTAACCAAGCTGTTAACCAGGTGGCAGGGAATCCATTAGATGAGGAAGACTTGTCTATGCATCTTGTTCATTTAAATTACTTGTGTGTGTAACAAGAATGCCATTGAAAGAAGTCTGCAAGAAACACAGTTTCTGTATGGCATTACCAGAGGACAGTGCACTAGATCTTAGATTGAAAATATGTGGACTGTGAGCAGTTATGCACCTACAAAGGAAGTAACTTTGGTTTTTAGCATTGCTCTGGAGTTGTTTGGAGTATATTTAGTATAGTGGAGTAGTAATGTTTCTTTAATCGGGCAAATTGTAAAGGGCTATTAAAAGTAATAGACCGTGTTGCAAAGGTGATGGCAGAGTAGCAGACATGTGATCTGAGATTGGCTGCAGAGGAGCATTTATTTTTATTAGATTAAATCTTTTTTTATAAAGGATGAGAGATCTGAGCCACTTCAGTATACAGTTCTGGACGTTGCACAATGAGTACATTGTAACCATATATTTCTTCAGACACAAAACTGGAACTCTACGACACTCATTTGCATAAGGCAGTTAATACTGCATCACTACTAGATGCATACCTACCAACCCTCGCGATTTAGGCGTGAGCCTCATGAATTTCAGGTTAATCTCTTGCCGTCACGACTCAAGTATTCCTCGCCCTTTTTGCATGTTAAAAAAAGATTTGATTCAGTGTGTACGAAAATATTACGTATTAATCATTGATCAATGTGGTAAGTTACAAAAAATATTGTGTATTGTTTGTTTACCACCGTTGTAAACACTTCCACGTAATTTTTGTTTACAACCTCCATAGTTTTTCCGCTAAATTTGTTTGCACCTATTTTCAGTTGTGTATAGAGAAATTTTGATTTCAAACGATGTTTTAGGAATTACGTGAGTGTTCTCTTGTAAGTTTGAGTTGTTTGTAGTAAATACAGTAAACTCCCGACTATCGGTGCACCGATTAACTGGTTTTTGGATTATCAGTACGGCTTTCTGTATGTTGAACACTGCAAAAACCAAACATTTTTGTAAAAAAATACTTTTGGAACGTGAGAGTGTCAACTCTTGCACGCAAGAATGGTTTAACAAGTCCCCGCAAGAGTGGATTAACAAAATTTCGACATAATTTTTTCTCGTTTTTTACCGTGCACCCCAGGAATACGTACTTTTATTTATTTTGGTGAAAAGGTTGTGAAATACGTTATTCGTAGGTAAAACCTTTACTCATTATGGTATTTCAGTTAATTCTCCTTTTTTTTTTTTTTTTTTTTTTTTTTTTTTTTTTTTTTTTTTTTTTTTTTTTTTTTTTTTTCCATTTTTATGTTAACAGATGTGCTATTTTCGGGTTTTTCGTGTTTCCCGATTATCTGTGCGTGGCGCAGCACAAATTAACTCGGATAATTGGGAGTTTACTATATTTGGTAGAAACGTGTGGCAGGTTACCTGCCTCGTATCAATTTTCTTTTGTTTTGGCCAGCAGTTTGGTTTGTCAATTGTTTTATCGACTTGTGCTGACAGAACATACTGTTTTGTTTTTTGTAAAGCAGTGGTAGTAATGTTTAAAACATGCCTTGGCAAAAGAAAGATATTACAAATTGCGTTTGAACAAGGCATATTCAGAAGAATTTCCACAATTAATAGCATTTTGAAAAGACAATGCTTAGTGTATTTTGTTCTGTTTGCCATTGCGAGTTTATTGTTTCACACAGTGGTAAGGGCTGGACGTGAAAAGTTATAAGTGTTGTACACATGGAGTATTATTTCAGAGCATTTATTGTGGAACACAATCTACCTCTAAGTTGTGCTGACCACGTGGGTTCACTGTTTCAAAAAATGTCACCCGAAAACAGTTCAAAAAATTGCATAATATTGAGGCGAGAAAAGTCTTCAAACATGTTTGTATGAAGTGGTTATCACTGGGAATATGTTTTGGTAGGTTGATAGAACAGTGGGAGCATTTATGCATTGTCTTTATAGATGAGAGCAAGCCTGCACATAAAAAAAAAACTTCACTTCTGAGTTACTGGATCCCCAAGATCAAATCTGCAAGCCATCAACACTTCAACCACAGAAGCTGATCACCAAAGTAGGCCTATCCCAGAAATAAACCACAGAAAAGTTGACACTAAAGCTGCAGTTTATGTTTAAAAAAACGGTCCCAAGATTCGTGCTTTAAAAAATGAGGTTCTGAAACTAAAATTTTGAGTCCAAAGAAATCATTTGAACCGACTTACTAAACTCTCTCGTATTGAGAAGAGTACAAAAAAATTTCTCTCTCGTGAAGAAAGGTCGTTGATGTTCCATTCGTCTGGCCTGAATAAGGCATTTTGCCTGTTTCTTTTCCATGTTACTGATATTTTTGAAAAACAAATGTACTGTTGCAGTCCACATATTCATGAACTGTTACTGTCAGCACTGTTAGATTTGCTGAAGAATAATTTCCAAATTTGTTAACCTATCTGTAGTGAAGTCGTGTTCTTCACTTTTGTAAATAGATTACCACAGCAACAAAAGTAACCAGAAATGTGACTGTGATCTGATAATTGGTGTTGCAGCATGCAAATAAGTTGAAAAGAAAAAGGTATTTCTTTAACTCAGTTCGAAAACAGCCTGTTGTTATATTTTTGATAATTTCCTCTCAAGAAAGATGTTTTAACACGTTCAGAAGTTGTGTGCGTGCACTCACTAAGTAGTGCTTCTTTTTCTAGTGTTAGGTATTTGTTTGCATATTCCCCAGTATTCTAGTGGTGAATGAAGGAACCACTGTTGATGAAGAAATGGACATTTTGCACTCACAATTTTGTACTTTTCATCTTGAAGTTCCTGAACACATTGCCAAAGAAAAGAGAATGGATACAAAGTGGTATTTGGTAGGACAGATAAAAATTGAGATGGTTTCTTCAAATGTGATAGAATAGCCAGAGTAATGCTTGCTGTTATAACTATACCTCACAGTGATGCTGAGTGTGAGAAACTGTTCAGTCAGGTGAAAAAAACAATGTAACATAACTTATTTATTTTCAATAGTATCTGACATTTTGTTTACTTAGGGTTTCTGCTGACAAGGAATATTTGAAAATTTCATGAAAAAAATTCTATCATTTTAGACTTGAAAATGACAGGAAACTGTCTGAATAAAGTTACGTTCCAAATTGTAAACTTATATTAATTGTTTCAATATCAGAATTGAATCTCTTGTACATCACCTGCAGCGGTTTCCATTCATAGAATTTTAGTCATCTAACAGCAAATGTGCTATTATGTTATCTTTGTTTGCAAATATATTTTAAGAGTTTGTCATTGAATATGGTTTATGAATTTATTTAAACTGTTGTTTCAGAATGTGTACTAGTTACATAAGAGTTTTTGATGCAAGTCAAATACTTGAGATGGAGAAAAATTTAAATCTCAGAGAAAGAAAACTTTGGGTAAATTTTATGAAATGAGTAGGAACCTGTGTTTATTAAGCTAGGCTGACGCCAAGTTTGTTTGTCATCTTTCGTCCAGTGCATGAAATAGGGAAATACGAGGCACAGTCAAGAAAGTTAGGGATTTCCAGAATTTTTTTTTATTATTACAATCATTTGTACTCTTCAGTTGTAAATATTAAACATCTAAGAATTGGTGCTTTATTATAGAACTAGATACGTATTGCTTGTGACTGTGTACATAGTTTTCAATAAAATAAATGTATTTGAGGTGTGCTAAAGTTCATTGTAAGTACTCCAAATTATCTTCAGTAATTCGTAAAAACACGTTTTTCAATTTCTGATATTTTTTTTCAAAAACAAAGCTTTCCAAAAATATAAATTTTTTGATAACATTTTTTTATTGCAAGTTTTTGATAATAACTTTGTGGCACTTTGTATTAGATGTGAATAGTAATATTAATACTGATATTAATATTAATCATATATTGATATTTATGATACACAAGAACTTAAGGATTGCCGTGAAGCTTAATAATTACACACACAAAAAAAATATGTAATACTCAGAAGAGCAATTAGCGATGTTTTGTCGAAGATGTGTGCTGCCTTGGGTGAAGAGTAGTTGAGGCCAATGTCCCTATTTATGCTTTTTTTAAATTAAGAGTTAAATTTTTTAAATACTGAAAGGGAACAGATATCACTAAACAGTTACATATAAATGTAGGAAATTGTTTATACTGTGTAGTTTAATTATTTCAAAACATTAGTTTTTATAATTTTTGTTACTTATAAACTTAATTAAATTTTCTTAAAGTCAATAACTAGCCAAACTTATGAAAACTTATGTTTTGAAAAAAAGACTACATAGTACTCAGCTGGGCTAGCTCACCCTTATTTTGTTTTCCATTGACTTGGTGATATAAGATGATGCTGGTATAATATATGCTACTGTAAAGAAGATTCAAAGACTTTGATTTGTGCGCCTACGAGCCCCGCCATTGAACTCGTTATCCCCCATCTCTCTTGCCGTCATATGTTCGTCAAGCTTCGGGCAGCCTCTGCCGTCTTCGTGTCTTATTCCTTCCCCCCCCCCCCTCCTGCCTGATTGCCTCGAGGCACTCTGCCTTTGCTCGCCGTTCAGCTATGTACTGCAGATTTGCTCGTGACCGGCGCGGCACCCGTACATAACTTTTCTTTATTCTGGTAAGCCTTTTGTTTGATTATTTATTTCTCTTTCGCTATCGCGTTTAGTTTGTTCACTTCGTTTCTGTCTCGTTTCTGACATGTAGTGCCATTTCGGCCGCGTGGGGATAGACGCCTCATTAAACCTTTTAGTGTACTATGTATTTTTGCTTTGTTAAACAAATTTTGTCTATGCTAACCATTTTGGATTGCCATTTGCTTTACTTCGTAACACTGTGTAATTTTCATTAATAAATATCCCTTTCGTTGGAATTCTGCATGAGCTTATTTTAGTATTTGTTCGCGACTATGTTACCCAGTCCCAGTGTGAGCTGTAACGTTACCTTTTGGATTGTGTGGTATGGAGACAGAAAGTGTGTGCCTTGGCATGAGATCGTTGATTCACTCTATATTCACAGCCGTTTGTTTTGTACAATTGTGTCTGTGAGATTCGGGCACAGTACGTACAATTTACAACATTTCTAGTAATGGTTTTGCTATATCTGCTCCGTTTAAGGATTTAAATAATGAAATTTACTAAAATAACATTAATATGGACCTGTGCCCTCAAGTATTTACCTCCTCTTTGCCCGAGTAAGTCAACTTGTTCGGCGAAACATTGCAAATCATTCTTCTGCGCATTATGTGTCATCCTTTTATGCCTGTAACTAACTACAGGATAAAGCTCCATGTTACTTGCCTAGTGGCCTTTGTCTTTCCTTATATTAATATTAAAAGGGATGAAATTGCGTTAAAAAAGATTTTTAAATATTTTACTAAACAAAATTGCTTTTGGAAATTTTAAATGGTGGACAATGGGTCACTAATATAACCATTTTTTTTTCTTACTAAATATTTTAGGTATCCTCTTCTGCCCTCCTACCCTGTTTGCCCCCAAATATACGTACACATATTTTTATGTCTGAAAGCTTTGGATGCACCTTCACAACAATTCACCAAAGCTTCATCACCATCAGATTAATAGTATAGGGATGCATATGTTACAGTCTGTATTTATGTATTTGTTTTTATCTCTGTGTGCATGTGCGCGCACACGAGCAAGCAAGCATACTGAGTTGTAATCCCGTACAATAATTGTTAACCTTGACGCGGGGGTGTAAATCGAAACATTTCATGGGCACATTTGAACAGACCTCTGATGAGTGGATTTGATTCTGCATGTATCTTTTGGCTTGCATGAAAATGTGTTTTTCTTATAGCTGTTATTGGATTGTAGTTCTTTGTATAGTACATGTGAGTTTGTGGGTTGTATTTCCACACTTGCTGAATTTAAAACAAAACTGTACAGATCATAAATTTGCAAACTTTTGGGAATGGATTGCATATTGTAATTTCAGTTTGAGTAGTTCATAATATGCTAAATGATTTAGAAAACGGCAATTGTCTTTATAATATAATGAACAAGAGGATTTTTATAAATGGGAATGTGGCTTTTTGTCAAGAAATTTATTTAGTACAGTGCACTTGTTTAAGGTGTTTTCTTTTTACACCTACTAGTTATGTATATTAATTGGCATAGTAAGTTATGTTCACATGATGAATGATTACAGAATTTTGTCCAATAGGATTACCGTACTTGAATATGAACATGATATTTCAGAATTGAAGTAATTTTCTCATGTCTGCGCGTGCCTGTTGTGTGTATATGCGTGCTTGTCAGTAGATCAGTGGATATTTCATAAAGTGCAGCTTGTATTAATTTTATATATATTTTATCCTTGCTTTTGTTTAGCTGTTTCTGATGTTTGGAAATTAAATTATCTTGGGAGTTTCATATCACATGTTCTTTTGATTAAGGTAAAGTAGCTTCATTTCAAGACAAGCAGTGGAATGGTAGTGTAATAATACTGCTGTTGCTGAATTATGTTCATAAATTACTCCGCAAATTTGTAATTATTGTACAGTTGTTTACTTTTTTTTTCCTTTCCTTCTTTCTTTCTTTCGTCCTTTCTTTCTTTCAATTATCATGTGGGTTACCTAGAACCCCACAATGTTTTCATTTGTCAAGACATTTATTAAAATGTATTGAGCAAAGATTTTTTATCTTTATTGGGATGGTGATATACATGTCATGTGTGTGTATGTGTATTAAATCGTAAACAGTTCTTAATTGCTGGCTCTGCTTTTATTCTTTGTAGGCTTAGTGTTTTGCTGGGTAACCACACACTCTAATTTTATTTACTAAGTATTAAGTCCCTTTTTCAAACATGGAGCTAGAATGTGTAGGTTTCTAAATTCAAATGCATTTCTTATGAAATTGTTATGTATATCCTTATCTGAGTTATTATAAATTATTTACTTTAAGAATATTTGTCAAATAAATATTATAAGGTGTAGGAATCTTAGGAACGTTAACGAATGTGCACATGAAGTTGTTTCTTAAGTTTGATAATAAGCTAACAGTTTCTTTTGATGCCATATTCCGTAACAGAGTTGAAAAAAGCGTAGTAGGCTTGTTTCAATATCTTTTTCAAAGTAAGGCTCTTAGTACTCTGATGAGAGGATTGCATAAATTTTGTTCTGGATATGTTTAATGTAGGTAATCAGTATGTTGATTGGCAAGTCATTTATATACAAAAGTCATGAGGCAGGTCCTAAATTCCTATCTTGAGGGACACCATTCGTTATAACTTATAAGTTGCACAATTTACCCATCTTTGTTCTAAGTTGCACAGTTTACCAATCTTTGTTCTAAGTTGCACAGTTCACCCATCTTTTTCCTAAGTTCCACAGTTCACCCATCTTTTTTCTAAGTTGCACAGTTCACCCATCTTTTTTCTAAGTTGCACAGTTCACCCATTTTTTTTTTTTAATTGCACTGTTCACTTTTTTTTCTTCAGTTCATCGAGTTTGTACTTAATATGGGTTGCATTCAACTTCAGAACATTGTTTCATTTGTCAATAAATTTATTAAACTAACATTGATAACCTCCACTTGGTCTCCCCACCTGATACTGATCTCAATGATGCTGGCCGAGAGAACTTAGCAGCATTGTCCACATTGCAAAAGATCCTGAAGCTATCATCTACTACAGAAAGGCATGTCTCCTTGTACTGTTCCACAACTGGATTGTGAATAGAACATTTACTGGTATAAAAAATACTTAACTATGATATTTGTGCATCAGAAGCCACTCTTAAGTTTGGTCCGGTAAACTTCTATACAAGCTTATACCTGTTTGGAACCTAATATACATTTTAAAAATTGGTAAATGTGTAAAGAATTAGTACACTTCACAGACACAGGGCCTGATCCCATATTCCTGCCTAGAACTGGTGACCTCCCACGGAGCTCACTTTTGAGCTTTACTTCACATCTGCTCAAAACTTTCTGTTCTCAACATTCACACTACCTTGCTTATAATGTCAGCTCGGCACACTCACATTCCTCTGACTGAATACCCCGAATTGCAATATTTTAATGTGTACATACCGGATATAAAAATTAAAGCGCTAAATAAATACAAATAATTACGACAACACAATATATTAAACCACACAGTGCCTTGAGAGGCATAGTCTTTCTATCCGCAAGTTTACCGTTGATAGACAATGGAATTGTCTCAGTTGTTACCCATGTCACATGGTTTGTAATGTAAGTACACAATTTGACGGATGATTCAAAATACTTTCTGTCAATTGCTTCATGGAGTAAATACTTAGCTTCGCACACATAACTCTATAGCCCAAGCAAATAATTTAATTCATATCTGAGAAATTAAGACCAATAATTTTATACATACATCCACTATTTCTCAGGAGTATTTCAGATTTTGATGTACATTATTGCTTGGTAAAATCTATTTTTCCCCTTGCCATTTTCGTTGTTACAACCCGCAAGAAAATGTCAGTCACTGCAAGGAAAATTAGAAATACAGTGAACCCTCGTTTTACCAGACTATTTTGGGGGGAGGTGCGGCCCGGTAAATCATATGTCTGGTAAATCGCAAAGTACCAAAATCGGAACACGAAAATAGGCAACAAGCTGATAGATTTATAGCAGTGTGATACGCGTAGTAATGGAACGTGTTTGTTGTGGTCAAATCGCTGGAAGTGGGCAAGGGGGAAGGTTTGGACTGACTGGCGGGAGAAGAAAGATTAGCACGAGCCTTTGTCCGCTCATTAAGATAACCAAAGGTGGTGGGTGGGGAAAAGTAGGAGAGGGACAGAAGGAGGCTTGCTATCAGCTGGGTTTCATGTTACGTTCCGTGGTAACATGTGACACGTGAACTTGAGCTACTGCTTTGTATTTCACAGTAAAGTGTTTATTTACTGAGTATATAAGAAATAAAAAATTTCCATCTAAACTACCGCTGTTTGCATCTCGACGCAGCATTGTATACTGTGTCTGTGAGGTAATCTAGCCACCATCCTTGAGAATTTCTGAAGTGCAAGGAACGGAAATGCTGAGCGTGAGAAAGGCATGTGATGCGTTAGTTTATCCGCAGCAGATTTAATCTCTCTACACCTCACACATTGACACCACATGAGCATTGTTGAACATACACTGCCTCATCGTGTGAAGATGCAGTAGCAAGTTTCACGTATTTCCTGGGTCCAACAGTGCCAATTTTTTTGTTCGTCATATTTCAACACATCTCTCTTTATTTAGTCATTACGAATGTCCGACTCAGTTTGTTTCTTGACACCATAATCATCACACAACTTTGCTACCGAAACACCAGCCTCTTAACTTTTCTATTAGTTCAAATTTTTTTGCTTGATTTCAAAGACACACTCTTTCTTCTTTGTCCTGTTGCAGACGCCATTTCATTTTTAAAAACGCACAATCTTTATAACGCATGTACATCAACTGCGTAAAAATTGCAAGTAGACACGACAGTCGTTCTTGCCCGGACACGTCAAAACACAGATGAGCGACTAGTTAGCTTTGTCTACTGTCTTACACGGCTATCCATGTGTGTGCCTGATGTCACTTAACAAAGCACAATAACCAGGTAGGTCTTGTGTTGCATGTGACAAGTAGACCCATAGGTGGAATAATTTTGTATCGCCAGATTTTTTCCGTTAAATATGAAGTCCGCTGAATGGCGGTCCGATAAAACGAGGGTTTACTGTACTTGATGTGGTTACAACAAATTTTACATAAATATTTTGTTCTAGAGCTGCAAACATTTTACAGTTAAAAGTTGTGTTTACTGGATGTGGACATGAAAACTTTTATTTCTCCTCACTTCCACTTGGGTTCATGGTTGTATTTATGAGCAGCTCATGTTTTAAATGGCTTCAAAGTCACTTTCTGCTACTGATATGTGGAAATATGCTCAAGTCTTGTACAGTGGAACTGAACCCCCATGTATTGAATGTCCGCATCTATGGAACACTTTCTGTGGGCCCATTTCTTATTTGTCTGCATCTCAAGAACACATCCATTGAATGTCTGCTTGCACTGAAGTTTTTTGTCAGTCCCCTGAGAAATGATGGATAGTTTTTAGCTTCTTTACCTTTAGAAATTGTATGTTTATTTTCTTCTCAATATATGTTGTATCATTCTCTGTACGTGACAAGTCAAATCTGTAGCAAATGAGGCTCTTGATCATTGTGGTTATGTTCTGCTTTATGTTCTGGTGGCAACATTTAGGTTTGGTACTGTTCCAGGCTCCTATCTGACTTGTGTTTTTAACGGACTTGGTGCTTGTTTATTTTGTGCTGTCTTCCATGTATCTTATACGTTGCACAGTAGTGAATCCTTTGTCTGTTTTTTTTTTTTTTTTTTTTTTTTTTTTTTTTTTTTTTTTTTTTTTTTTTTTTTTTT
>PNEQ01096797.1:0-18643 GCA_003012365.1 Medauroidea extradentata | reverse complement strand
CCTTCTCCGGAGCACGCGGCAGGTGCCGCCCTAGTGTACATTTTTAGTGCAGTGTTTTGTAAGTGTATTTACTTGTGTGTCGGGCGTGGAAGAGAGCCCTAGAATACTCTTCCCCAGCGTAACGTAAGGTTTATCCTGTAAAGTGGTCAGCACAAGGGACAGTCACGTGGCCGACGACCAACACGACCCTGAATGCAAGTCCCGTGTCCGCCCGGGCGAATTCAAATTTAGACGGACTGGCGCCCTTCCGGCAATCCAAGTCGATTACCCAGTAAACATCACCGCTAAATCCCCGTTGGCTATATGGCCACGTCAAGGTAAATTGCGTAGGTTCTGCGAGCAGGGAGGATGGTTCGAAGCTTACCACTTCCAATTTTTTTTTTTTAATTTTCTAAATAATTGCATGTAAGCGTCTTTTATTCAAAAGTTATTTGATAAATACGTTCAGTGTTATTTATGAAGTACAGTGATCATTTAATTTTTTTTCCTTATTAAAAGTACAACTACAAGGTTATGCCTTGTAATTTTACAAACACACTTATTACGAGGACAACTATTGTAGTTTTACAAAGAATTTCTTTGGCAACTGGGTTTCCAAAGATTTTCTTTGTAAAAGTACAAAAGATTTTCTTTGTAATAGTACAAAACATTTCTTTTACAGTGTATGAGGTTCTGTTAAACGTTTGGTACTTTCAGGTTAGCAAAAAATATACAGACGAGAAAATAATTAAACAACTGTGTGTAGATAAACATTTGCGTTTTTGCATTTACAGCGATAAAATAAGGTAAATTATATTTGCTGGATTATCTTCCCCTAGTCTTTCATTCTTGCTTTGCTCCAAAGTTACCCAGGGGTACCTAGCCCCCTAGCTGTATATCCCCCCTCCAAGATAGTATGATGCAATCACTCCCTCCTCCCCCTCAAGAATGTTGTAACAAAGTTTCCACATGGAATCATCCACAAAAACACATTCGGCAATTTCTGACAAGTGTTCGGGTATTTCCGACACAATTAAGGCAAATCAGCTCACACAACTCATTGTGCAGCCAAGTTTAACTAATCTCTGGTAACTTAAACTCGCTGTGTTGCTGGTGGAACGCACCTATAACTTAAACTCAGGTTTAACTCTTCATCGAGTTTTGTTAATCTCGCTTTATCGCAAAGATAAACTTCGTTGGTGAAACTGGCCCTAAGCGAACTTCACTCACGTGTATTGAGCAGTTTTCGAATAATCTGCCAAATCTCGGAGGCCTGGGAAAACCGCTACCATAATGACATGCAAGACCTCGAAGGCTTTTATTCTTTTTCTTCAAGTCTACTTTCCATTGTATGTATGTATGTTTCTCAATTTCTCCCCCACATTTAAAAAATCGAATCAAACTTGTTAAAAATGTAGTACATCAGTTGATTAGACTTATATATAATTAGTTCAAATTTTCGTAATGGCAGTCATTTAAAATGTTTTTTCTTCAGGAGATAAACAAAACTAATTTTTTGAAGAGAGGCGTTTATATTAGCCTATTAAAACGCTGGTAATGAGAGTATCTGTTTTCTCGACCACATGAGTTAACTACACTAACCACACATATGGAAATCACCAAACTCTGTACATATGTTTGATATTATCAAATGTAATTTTAAGATTCAATGTTTATTATACTGGACATACTATATTTCTCAAGATTTCATGTCATTAATTTAATTATTTTCTTATATAAAAATTCTAAGAAAATGTTAAATTAAAAATTTAATTTTAAAACTTTGGTTTATTTAGTTCCGATTGTTTGTTCATTAGAATCACATGAAGAAACAAAGAAATATTTTTGTATGTTACATTTACATGATCAATGTGAAATGTTTTGGTTTATTTGCACCAAATTAAGAAAAGTAGTCTTAAAGCTTGTACTTTCTCGATGTATGCACATATCATTCGCAGATTAGTGTACAAGTGTGTTTGCTTTAAAAATAAAACTGCTATTTTTAAATGTGAACACTTACCTCGAGATTTTCGTTACTAAAGACCGAAAAAAAATTTAATTAAGAGCAGCATTGGCACACCTAACAAATGTCCTATTGTCTCTATGCACAAGGCACAGAACCAGCGAGCAGATTTTCTGTCGTACAAACGGTTTAGACTTTTACGAATCTGTGATTTTTTAAAAATATTTAACGAAATTTTTAATTACAGTGACACAAGACTGAGATTTTTGCAAAATTTAAAGCTTAAACACTGTATTTATAGCACCCTAGCTATTTTGGAAACATCCTATGACAGAATTATTAATTTTTTTTTTTTCGTAGGTAACTGTCATGAACACATTTAATTATTTCTGAAACTTTTAACATGACGTAACACAGAATAAATACGAGTTGTTTACGAAAAAAATATAAACGACATTAGTATTAGTTTACTAGTAATACTTTTATTTCGGAAATTAATTAAAAAATTTTAGAATGTTTGTAAAAAAACATAGTCTAAACTTCTGAACATTAGTTAAACATATCGTATCTTATAAAAATGTTAAAATCAGCCGTATGTAACAGTTTATAACAATTGCAATTGCATATTTTATTAGTAGGCCGGTTATTTTTTTCAATTTTTAAGCATTTTAAGAACAGTCATTCAATTCCGTACACTAGACGTGGTATTCCTACATGTCGACTACAATTTACAGAGAGAAAATGTTCTATTAATCAATGGTTCGTCATAAATTTGTCTTATTTCTATATTTTTGAGTTAGTTTAACGCTTAGAAACTAGATTTATGGAAATAAAAATTAATTTCATTTTTGCCTTATTGTAAAACATATGAATAATGGAGGGGGTGGGGGGAATTGAAATGACTGGGATTCGAACACCAATAAAATTATTGCTGGTCCGATGCCTTAGCGTCTGAGCTACTGAAACACCTTTGTAGCAACATCCGAAAAAAAAAAATGTATACTGCAATGCTTTTAAAACCAAAATTGGTTGATTTTGGACTATTTGGGCTTTTAAAAAAAATTCTAGTGGGTTATTATTCAGTATTCTTGCTACCACAAAGTTTCATTTTCTGTAGGATTCGAATGTTTTTGTTTTCTCTTTCATTATTAAAAACGATATTCGTCCCGCATGCTGTAAAATACATTGTAACATATATAGCAGCCTGTAGGGCTAAGCGTACTGCGCACAAATATCGTAAAAGGACAATATGGGAAAGTACAGCCTTTTAGCATTGTTGGAGCGGGAGACGTTTTATCAACAGCGTGAACTGGAAACACTAGCAAAATTTGCATTCTTACATCTCTATTTTCTATGGTGTTTATATATTTACGACTAAATTCCTCTTAGGCTAATAGTATTAGAATGTGTTTATAAATATTTTAAATTTTATCTTATCAAAGTAATAACTAAAAGAGCAAAATTATTTTCTAAATTCATGATTACATTTCAATTTATAAATAACAAAATATTAAACTAATAATACCCATAGAGCAATGTGCTACTGTAGAAGGAACAGCACTCATATCGGCGTGAACTGCAATTAAATAACACGTCTCCTGTTTTTCTTCTGACTTTCCCATATTGTCCTTGTACAATAATTGCTGCGCATGTGTAATTATATTAGGGCAAGGAAACTTAACAGATTAGTCATGAACAAGCGATGTCCTGGACCTAAACCCTTACAAAAACATTTAAGAATACCGAAAAGGCCTAGGCATGACATATGCTGCACCTAAACCCTAATACAAATGTTTAGGAATACTGGTACCGGCCTTAAACTTAAAATTTAAGGACCGGGACTTCACTCGCTAACTAGACCAGCAAGACATGAACCAGCGTTTCCTTCCTAGCATTGTGTATATTTGTCTCTGACAAACATATAAAGAACTTTAAAATCTGTGCGACCTGGAATGCACGACCATGTGCTCCACAAGAAACAAACTGTACCACTACCCATGTAGCATTGAACCCACTTTTTTATTTTAATATTTGGCCGCTCAGCAACCGTGTCTGTATTCTTTTGCTTTAAATATCAACATAATACAATTTGTTATGTGAACCTGAATTTCCAGAGTGTCACCTACCTTATTCATGTATCACCACATGTGCCCCGCTTCTGCCGAAATCTCAATGTACTGTACTTGTGTTGTGCAATTATTACTAACGACTTTTTCAGCCAACCATATTGCTTCATACAAGCTCGGCTTTCCTTTTCGCCGCCTAGTCTAGGGATCACCAGCGAATTTCACACACCCTGAGATCTGCTCTACCAACCTGGAACGGTTCATGTCCATGTGTCGCTCATCCATCAACCACATTACCGCAGCTCTCCTTTCTATTCTTTTACTTAAATGTCTTTCCCAAAGAAGGTAGACAGCGTCATAAGGCACGCAACACTTTGGCGGAATAAATTCAGAGTGTTACCGGTCAGTCAAGTGACAGAGAACCGCCAGATCAGGAACTCTCACCGAAAGGTCACGTAAATTTTCAACATACTGTTTTGCGCATAACATAAGAAAAAGACAGTACAATAAGAATAACAGGAACCCAGAGAAATTTTGAACTATATTATAAGTAGGGCTAAGTGCAGTAAAAGAACATGGTTGATGACATACAGGGAGACAAGCAGGTGCATGCAGCAACGACCCTCATCCTCCTTGGCTCCGAGCAGAGATAACGGGACCGGCCGTCCATGCAAACTCGCAAACCATGGACAAGAACGAGCTAACTGCATGGCCAACATGTTCAACGTTCAGGAGAAAGTGTGGGCACGGTGCGAAGTACCAATATTGGACACAGTGAAACCGGAGGACTGGTTAGTCAGTTTTACCATGAGAGAAAGCCATAGTGGCTGGAGTGCATCCTCTGTGACGCTCTGAACTGTCCAGTGACAGGATACGAGATAGCGATGTATGTGATGGGAGACACTGTGAGACAAGTGTGTGCAGGTGGCAGAGCTACAGACTTTTTGAGAGGGTGTCTTTACTTACTGGTCGCACGAGCTAGGAAAGGTCTGGCGATGCACAGAGGGGATATATCCTTCTCCTACCGCTCCTAACCAGCACAAGGTGTGTGCATCTGATTGGTTATAGCTGCTAATGGCACACTCAGGACTCTGTCATTTCCCATCTTACTGGCTGGGAGGGGAAATGCATAGTAGGTACCATTTCATGTCTGTTGTGCCACTCTCTCAAAACCTTTCCTAATTTGATGGACCAGTACAGCCAGTGTGCTGACTGATGGAATGAGTAGCGCAGCTGTGCCTTGCCAGGCACGTCATCTGACGGCGGTGCCAGAGAGCTGACCGACCGTGCTGTGATGTCCATTCATCTGTGCTATGAAACGTTGTGCGAGCCGGCCGATTCCCCGAGCCCACATACCGCGAGTGATGGCACACATGAGCACCAGGGCAGTGGTACAGAGTGCAGCGACACAAATTTGCATAGTGCCCAGTATATGTGAATATATACTACCAAAACACATGGCATTGCCAGAGTATGCAGGCAGTAATGTCGAGGACCCTATGCTGTTTGTAAACAAATGAACGCTGAGGCTGCGAAGGTACCATGTGTCCAAGGAGTGGACGGAGTTATTGGCGGCACAACTCCGAGACGAGGTGCGCGAGTCGTTGAACCTATGAAGGAGCGTTGACACGATGTGAGAGTTCATGACGGGCCTAGAAGACTGCTATTCAGAAGCAGAGACCAGGGCAGATTGCTTGGCCCAGTTCTACAGCGAGAAACTGAGGAATGGTTAGTCAGTCGAGCACCTTATCGCCTAGAATCTAAATTATACCAGCGAGTGAATCCCGACTCACCTCTGTCGGAGGGATTGCCTGACAAAATGCGAAGGGCAAATGAGTTACTCTAACTTTCTCAGCCCATTTCCCGTCAGAGAAACACACACCTGGACAGAGGTAGACAAAACGACAGGTGACAGAACTGGTCAGAGCATAATCAACAAGAGGATACGAGTGGCACTGGAGGGGCAGTACCGATACATGCCCTGACTGACAATGCAGTGCAACCAGCATACAAGGCAATAGGACACAGATGCAGTATCACACATGCCCTGTACCAACCCGGCATTGGCATGAGGACTTCAGAGTCCGCAACACGGGCCTCCAGCCGCCTGGAAATGGGTAAGAGTGGGAAAGTGACCTGACATCATACTCCCTGCTCTCTCAACCCCACACTCGGTCATGACTGCCTGCCATGAGGCCGACCTCGACATCACCAGCCACAGGAAACAGTTGATAAGAATCTCCATGGAGGTAAATTGTCGGAACATCGCTGTGCTGGTGTACACGACAGCCAGCCACACCTTCATCCAGGCAGACCTATTGCGCCCCGAGTGCACTCGTCACGACCCAGCCATCCTGCAGCTGACCACCTACGACGGCACTGGGCTCACACTAGACATGACGGACATCAACAGCTGTCTGTGGGACCAGGTCTTGACCATTTCGGCGGTAGTGGTAAGGTGCCTGCAAGAGGTGGAGCTGAGTCAACTGTGACTTAATGCACAGGATGCCATAATCAAGGTCACACACAGCTGATGCATCTTTGAGTTAGCGAGCAGAGCACCATCTATGTGGTTAGTTAGTAGCATTTGTTTACCTGAGTCTTGTATTACACTAGCTGACCTAGACCATGAAGTGTCATTGCAATATCGCGACACTGTTGAATGAAATTTAAGGGAAAGATAGGAAGTCTTCACATTCTCTGACCTACTCCACGCCACGAGGGAAGCCGAGCATGCAATCCTGTCTCATGTAGTGAACCAGTTAAATGCGAGACCTAGAGTTTACTGGTTCAAGGACCAGCAGGTTTTAGCGAAAAATTCCAGACGGAAGATCAAGAAAAGGACTACTGAACCATTTGACAGACCCAACTCGCGATCGCGAATAGCACTAGTGACAAAAAAGGACGGGCCACAAGACTTTGCATGTATGGACTTCAGACCGGTAAATGCAGTGACAGGGAGAGCACCACCACTGCAGATTAGTGTGGACGAAGCCCTAGCTAGAAAGTGTTTTCCACATTAGACTTGAAGGCAGGATTTTGGTAGGTTCCTATAAGACCACAGGACAGGTAAAAACGGAGTTTTAAGTACCTGACGGCAGGAACTTTCAATTCCGCGCCATGGCTATTGGCCTAAAAAGGTGCACCATCGACCTTTCAGTACATGATGTCCCGAGTACTGGAAGGGTATATAGGGTAATTTGTGACAGCTTACCTGGACATCATTATTTTGTCACTGAACTGGCAGGAACATGTGTGACACTTAGGCCTGGTACTGGAAATCTTAGCTACCCACCATCTTGTAGTGTCACCGACCAAGTGTCATATAGGGCAACAGAATTTTGATTTCCTATGTCATATAGTTTGCGAGATGGGGAGCTACGCACACAAGACCCACTTCCCATAAATAGCCGGTTCGAAACCCCGATTAATGCCAAACAACTCCAAAGAATTATAGGGCTAGCCAATGGGGTCTGGAATTATGTCCAAACTTTGTGCAGATTACAGCGCCCCTGATGGTCTTGTTCTCACTGCAGATACAGTATCACTGGACAGAGAGAGTGCCGCGCACGTTCAGTGAACTGTGAAAACGGCATTTCGCAACTGCCATATTCTAGACGTGCATGAACAGTCGGAAGGGACTGTATGTCCAAACAGACACCAGTATGGTAGAGGCAGACGTGGTCCTATACCAACTCGCAGACGATGGCTCGAAGCTCATTATCTGCTATGGCAGCACGAAGTTTGGCGATGTAGAGCGCAGATACCATAGAAACAATACGGAATATCTCGTCATAATGTAGACCCTATGCAGGTTCCGTTACTACCTAGAAGGAAACAATTCATGTTGCACACAGACAGCAAGTGCTTAACATTGCTAGACATCATGCAGAGGTGCAGGGACAAACTCATCTGTTGGGCACTGTTGTTGCAGTCATTCGACTTCACAGTAGAACATGTGCAAGGTAATGAGAATGAATGGCCAGACCTCTTGATAAGGGAACCAAACACAGGGGAAACTCTCGGAAACGAGGAAGTAAAAAGATGTCACAACCCGAGAGGATTATCTGGAACTAGAACACACAGGACATCGTAGGCACAATGAACCCCCAGCATGCACTTCCATGTATCAATGTAACCACATTAGGGGAGCCTGTCTGGGACAGCCTGAACACGTGGGCGGAGGTAATGACACAAGTTATCACTAGCCAGCAGACCTCGCAAACCATCCCGAAACTGCGCACACAATGTGCCGAAGGTAGTAAGGAAAACGTCTAGGTAATAAACGACCAGATTCTGGCACACGCTCGCAGTGCAGCGGCTTGGAAGATGTATGTAACACCGAAAGAAAAAGAGGAAGTGTTTCACTATGTGCACAACCACCAGCTAGCAAGACATCTAGGGGCAGGGCACACAGCTACATGCAGCAGTCGTCTTCCACTGGCCAGACACAGCTGCTGAGACGAGGGCATATGTACATACATGCAGAGAATTCCAATATAGCAAATCTCGCAGGGGTGATGGCATGCAAGTAGTACCACACCAACTGACAGAACCGTTTAAGGAGATCGCCCTAGACTGGATGGGACAGTAACCGCGCTTGGCATGAGGCAAGCCCTTCCTATGTTGGTATTGGGAGAGTTGATGTGCTGGGTGGAAGCATACGCATTGAGTAATGCCCGAAACTAAACAATATGGCAAACCCTATTGACTGAATTTTTCCCATATGGTCATACCCCAGAGGGAATCCTTTTGGGCAACAGTAGCCAATTCGCAGGTAGATGGTGGTAGCAACTGTGTGAAGGCGCACAAATCTGGTTATACATGACTCCAACATACTACCCGAGGGCCACAGAAAGGAGAAGTCAGTCGATAAACCAACAGCTCAGACAATGCCTGGGGGTCGACCATATTGACGCCAACCACCCTAGCCCGTTTGTCCCTACAGCGCCACCATCACCGTCAACAGTGCCCCCGCGCACCCTACGTCAGCTGTGCACCCGACGACGTGTGCATGGATCATCAGCCAGGTAGGAACGGGAACACAACATCTGCATATCGGATTACGCCCACCCACGTGGCAAAATTTACCAAGAGGTAACTCATTAACAACACGACAAATGAACAAACTAATTAGCACAAAAATTACAAGACATTCGTAGTATCACCGGCCATTGGTCATTTAGTTTAACTCTCTCTCCTCACGGAGAAATTAGCCACGTAAGTGACACGTAGATTTTAGTCTGTAACTTGTCAGTGTAGTACACCAGCATAATGATAAACATTCCAAACATTTCAGTTTTAATGACCCAACAGGGAATTGAAGTGGGGATGGTCAACGGGAAGGGACTTAAGAGATCTCCCGTAGTAACGTGGTTATTTTCAGCATACTCGCGCCAAAAGACGTATAAGACAGAACTTTAATTTTTGTAGTCAGGTTTTTATGTTTCGAAAAGAGTTAGTGAAAAGGTTTTCTAGTGTGTGTTCTGTCGGCATGTCAAAAACAACTAAGTACCGACAAACGCAAGTGCTGTGTAATTGTTCCATTAATATCTTTACTACCAACTTTATCATCCACGAGTGTCTAAAATGGTCATCTATTCCCTGTGTTTTATCATAGTAAATTTTTTATTAATTATTTCCATCAGTGTTGTGTATACTTTCATCTAAAATAATCTCAAGCTATTTTTAACTTTTTATTTGGCGAGTGGCGCACACGAGGGAGATCGCCACGTGCTCGCCATCTTGCAATTCAGTCTCGGTGTTGAGCTCGGTCGAGGCGCACGCGTGTCGCGTGCTCTGAGGTCTTCAGGGTTGTCTTACTGATTTTTAGCTGCAATAGACTCATTTAATACCGGAACAGTTTGCTACTCGCCTCAGAGCCGTGCAGCCCTAGATCCCAACGTAAATTTAACACGTAATGTAATGTTGTCCACTTTAATAAGTTGTGTGTAGTGAATAAGGTAAAGTTAACTTAGTCAAGTGTATCCTGTGTGTGTCCGCCAGGGAATATCAATGTGTACGGGGCAATCTGCGCCGCACCTGTGCAACTTAAATCGTGTTACGTAAGTAAATAAGAAATTGAACCTGGGTCTCGACCACATTCTTGTGAAAGTTTTTACCTCACTAGGCCTTTAAGAGGGATCTGTGTTGAGCGTCTAACCTGGCTCTGACAAGGTTAGTATTCCATGTACACACACACACACACACACACACACACACACACCAAGTGAATACCCTGTGTCTTGACATGTACGCCTACGTTACTGTGCCCCTACGGCTGACGGCCGAACGACCCCCTCTCATGCTCTCCGCCTGGTAAATCCCGGGGAAGCTGGCACCCATGGCAACACCACTCACCAATAGCACACGGCAATGCGTCAACATGCAATAGGACTTGCACATTCCGGACATGCTGTTCTAGACCATGGTAAGGCAGGATCGAAAAATGGAGGACCCTGCGCACAGACTTCGAGGAAGCGTTGGAGTGGCTGTTCCCAGCCACCAAGGGGAGAACAGATAGTGAGCAGAACAGGATGTGACGGAAATGGATCAGACCAAATCAGAGGAGAACAAGAGCGAGTCTACGACAGACCGAAGGGTCTGGTGTGCAGACTCCCCTCTGAGCAATGTGCACTTCTCCATGACCATGAAGAATCTGGATGACGAGAACCCCTGGCGCATGCGCCGACCTCTGTGTCACACTAGGTGGTTCGTCTCCTCAGAGCAGGATGGCAACACCAAAACATGACAGGAGCTGGTGGACGACACACCTCGACGTCAATAGCCATGATGCTTCCAGCTGAACGATGCGGCCCCAAACCGCACCAACACAGAAGGTACAGCATACAACATGGCCGATAGGGGGGAAACTTGGAGGTGGCCCCACCAGTAGTTGAACCACATTCTCGGTCACTGCCAGCCATACCATCTGGTGAGAGACCCAATGCTACACAGTGTGCACCACATCGCCAACGAGCACCCAGGTGGTGGTCACTGGTGAACTGGCCAGAGAGACTCGGGCCCCAACCCCGCTACACTACAGCACACAACCTTCACCCGACCCACAGGGTCGTCAACCCGGCTACTGCCTGCCGACGCCAGTGTCGGGCTGGTGGTGAGGAAATGGGCATGACAGTCTTTGAGAGTCGAATTTGGGCTTTCGAAGATGGAAGGGCAATTGCCATTGTACCACTAGAGCCCAATCGCAAGCACACGAGGATGCGAACCCAAGACTCTTCTTCCCCCAATGCTCGCAATGGGGTGGTGTATAGGGGCCGGGCCAGTGTCATTGTTCTTACAACAGCATCTGTGTTACCAGATGTGTTAAGTCACCCTCCTTCTCGCATGCAGCTTGTTTTCTGTGAGAATTCTCCCAGTGTTGTCACATCCCCGGTAACAAACTGACCGATTTATAACTTAAATTTAATAATAAAACTAATCCAATAAGGATTCGGGCTTGCGTAGAATAATTAACTAAATTTTCTAGGAATTATGATATTCTCCTTGTAGTCTTAAGAGGATGGTTACTGAGCTAGTAACTTACTTTGTAACCCCCAATTTTTCCATCGGCCATGGCAGTTCGCCTCCAACCTTAGTGCAGTTTTTTTTTAGTTTTTAAACTGGAACATTTAATTAGCATAATGAAAATGTTTCATGTTCCCACAGGAAGTAGTGATATTTTGTTAATTAGATTTTGGTGTCTTCGTCTGCGACTCCCACCATGTAGGCCAGACTCTTAAACTTAATGTAAGGTCCGGGCTTTCTCCCGCTAACTATACCAGCATACCGTACATACTTCGTATGTACGTATGCTAAGTAATGGTTGTGAATGCAGTATTGGCTCACGTAATATTAATTTATGTTAAATCATTTATCTAATTGTCATAAATTATTATTTTTTATTTGTTTGTTTCTTTAGGTCCCAATGAGCCTAGGCTCGTAATTAGGGACAGTTACATTAAGACACAAGACAACAGCATTACAAAATTTAATTTTTAAAGTAAATTTAAAGTAACAAATTATAAATATCATTCACACAGCTTATGACACTACATACTGGTGATAAATAAGCATACAGTAGTTGTACATGGTAGCAACTTAGATTAACCACTAGCATATTCTAGTAGAGAACCCTTCATAATTATATTTGGAGGTTAGCAAATATAAACAATAACAGTCTTTGGTAATTGCACTAAGTGTTAATACAAATACACATGGTACTGACAAGGTAGCAAGTAGCAGCTTCTACCAACTGACATGAACAACTATACACCTGGGTATTACATTAAACAATAGCAGTTCATAAATAATTAAAGCAGTACTTACAATTTTTTTGTCTATTACCAATAATACCAGCAGCAAGTAGCAACTTTAGTTAACTGACTCATCATCAATATGAAACACAATACATACAACTATCATTACATTAAAACATAACAATTTCAGTTCTATTTAGAGGAGTACTTACAAGTAATAGGAACATCCTTATTTATTTATTTTCTTATTATTAATTATTAATTTTTTTCTATTTCCAATTATACCAGCAGCAAGTAGCAACTTTAGTCAACTGACACATCTATATGAAACACAATACATACAACTGTCATTATATTAAAACATTACAAATTCAGTACTATTTACTTTTCAAAATAAAAATACATTACGTTCATCTGTTCCCGACATTTTGTAATGAAATAAACATTTTCCATGCCTGTCTAGATAAAATTTAGTTGTGAATCCAATCTCTATTTCTTAAAGTACGAGCATATGTTCGTATGTACGTAAAGTTTGGTTGTGAATCTGGTTTTATGAGCAATATGAACGAGAATTAAGTTATTTTGAAAGTAGCTGCATAATTAAATTTATTTCAACAATTTGACGTGTGCGGTGAACACCCGTTCTGCCGCCGTCCTTTTTCGGCTACCACGGCCGTGTCCCGGCCACTGCCTCTCTCCTCCCTCCCTCCCCTGCTACAGCAAGACATAAGGCACTGTGCTTCATCAGTGGAGACGTCAACACCAACGTCCCCCCCTATGAAGGTACATTACGGTCTACAACTAGCAGTTTTGGACTTGTCAAATTCGTTGCAGGGCCCACAGCGTATTTGCTAGTATTTTCAACACAATCTAAAACTGTCCCAGACCATGTGAACATGTTTATGACGTCGGGGCGCTAAGGCCACGACGCACGTCATGTGCCAAGCTGCAACAGGCATTGTGTAAATAGTGACGTTAGTTAATCGGAAAGCATACCAGAATACACTGTAGATTTGCATAATTGCTTACAGTACTCTTTTTTTTTAAAAAACACTTTGAACATTTTGGATATTATTTCAGTTGCTAAAGTCATCATGGTGGCAAGGACACTTAGGAAAGCCTGCCAAGAATGTTTTAATTTACTTTTTGTGTTCTTAACATTTATATTGTTGCGTGCCATGTACCTGGAGGCCAGTGGTCGGCGGCTGTTTCGTAACACCTTGAGGGCTGGCAGATGATTCAAAGCCCGGGTGGCTTATAGTGGGAATCCCGCCGAAACTACGTCTTAACCCTTCGAGGGCGGCCGACGTGACTACAAGCACATCCGAAACATGATGAAATATCTATTTTTAGACCCCTGTAATGCGGGGAACACACGACTGTCTGGGCTAGTATAAAAGCACATAATCGGCACATTAGAGGGGAGTTCGCTATTGGAAGTGCTAGAGGAAGGTGCTACGCCTGTGGAGAGAGACTGTGCTATAGGAAGGTGCTACACCTGTGGAGAGAGACTGGTGAAGACATCTTGGTGACGTTAAAGTCTACTGTGAGGCGGCAGGCGGCTACCTTCGGAGCAGTGTTTGGCGATACAAGAGGACTGCTGCGGCGGGCTGACAGGCGAAGAGGAGGTACGCGACGGGAGTCGAACAGAAGACCTCAAGAGTGAAGACAGTGGTGCACTCGGGGTGCTGCGCAGCACATGGTGAGCCATCACCACTTCGGACTGATAAGGTTGTACATTGTCATTATTAGAAATACTATTGTTTGGATATATGACTGAATTTTATTGTGGTTTATAGTGTTTAATTAATTGATGGTAGACTTTTCTTGTGCTTTAATTGTCAAAGTTTATTAACGTGTCTGTGACACAGGAGTAATTGTGTGCATAACTAATTGTGCTGTGAGAGTTCTAGTTGATTACTGTTTTGTGTATTTCGTAGCTTTGTGAGCTATTAAATCCAGTACTTAATTTAACTCTTTTATTTGTAATTATAAGACCTCTATCCCAAAGAGATCATGGGAATTGCTCACATATAAAGTTTGTGCTCTCAAACTTGTAACAATATGCTCCTTAAGAGCAAGTTTGATGCATGTCTTCTCTTAATTCAAGCAGAATCTTATTATGTATTTCATTTTTGAATTTAATACATATTTTATTCTAACAATGCGCTCAGAGATTGTCCTACAAAAGACTGGCAGTTATATTTATATTTATATGCAATGGACAGAAACATTCTTAAAATTATTTCTTTACTTTTTCATGACTTTTGGTTTTGCATTTATGTTTAAATTAGAATGTAAGAGCAAATCCACACCTGACGCCATATTGAGTTAAGTCTTCGCCCCTTCAGCGAGCAAGTAGGTTGTGCGCGCGGAGTGCGGTCACGTCTCCCTGAGGTCCCTCATCTTTAGTGACGTAATCATTTAGTTTTCAATAGTTTATTTAGTCTACCGGAACCTTTTTGTGTCTCTTCATGGCCTCGGGTATCGACGCGCGACAGGGCAGTGCTATTTAAGCCTCCCTCATAACTTTTCACTTAAGTCCATTGTAGGCCGACGCCACTTTTCACAGCTTTACTGATTCGCTCCGAGCGAATATTTTACGTATGGTCAATGGTGGCACTGCTGGAGGCTGTTTCAAGCTAATAAACCACCACGCTGGTTTCAATTCACGTCAGTGTTTTTTCAAAGGCAACAATGACTTTCTTCCCCTCCGCACCCTAAGGAGCCACAGCAACCGTAGTCGTCGGGAGCAGCGCGTGCCAGGTAGGCTAGCACGCAAAGCAAACCACCACGAGGACTTCCAACACCGACAAGCGGCAGGAGGGCCAGGTTACATGGCCAACAGGCCGTCGACCCACACCAGATGTCAATCTCAGGTAACCTCACGTCGGGCACATCCTTTGGTTCCCCTGAACCGACCCTGGCCTATCCCGTGCTGTGTTAAATTCTTATGTTCATGCAAAAAAATTGTGACAGCTGACTATTTTCCAACAAACGTATTCTTGAAGAATTGTTTTGCTTTGTACTTTACAATTTCTTTAGAATGTTGTGTAAAAAAAATTATTTAATGGTGTGAACGTATTGGGTGTATAACCAGTATTGTGACATATACCAGAACATAGAACAACTCTTGTCAAGGAAAACTCTTATGATAATAATTACTAAACAAAGATCACTTTGAAAGTGGAGAAATTTATTCGATGAATAATTATTTATGCGGCTTATAGTCGTATTGAACGTACACTGAAGGTAATAAAATATGCTTGAACCAAATCTGGTAATTTACCAACACATCCTTTACATTAATTTATGAGGTATATTCTTCAGTTTTAATAATAAATTAATCCAGATGATCAATACTAATTAAATTAATTTAGGCCTTTGAAAAATATAGGTTCGAAAGTAATTTTTTTATGCTGGCGTTAGTTCTAACTGGTTTAAATTTCACCCTGAATACATAAGCTTGTTTGGATTAAATAATTACGTTCCCGGTTATGACTCCAACTCTTTAGAGAGGTAGGCAAAAGGTTCTTAATATTCTCAGGACTTCTGGACTTGGTAGACTACAGTCAGTTAATTTCCGGATGTTCAGAAGAAAATGTAATGTTCCGAGGTAGCAAACAAAATAGTAAATACTTCTAAAGCATCATCAAGGCAGAAAACATTACTGTTAGTATAAATTAATCGACGTCATACCAATCGACGAGCCTAGTTCTGCAATCGCGTCATGCCGAGGCGTCCCCGTCGTCGGCCGCATTTTTTGCTCACTCAAAATTATATTTAGGTATAAATTAACTCTTCTACAATGTTAATTTACCCTCCTATGCCTTTAACTTACTAAAAAGGTCTGTCCTACATTTAGGATGGGCTTTAATAGCATAGAGCGAAAATGCGTAAACGCGTCATGTTTTCACCGAAGCCAAGCCAAGAATATCTTCAAAATCCCCAAAACCTTCGACTATCTCTAAAGCAACAATTAAAAGGTCTATCCAGGCATCTGGGTAAGAGATTAAAATAATAAATAGCGATCCCCAACGAGGATACAAAACAAAAAATAGAAACGGGAAATATACATTCAATTTAAAACAAAAAAAAAAAAAAAAAAATTAAAATTATAGGATGTGATTCCCGACATAAATAAAAATATATAAATAAAATAATTGAACTAGTTAACCTAGGTAGAGGCATATAATAACTATCACTAACTATCCAAAAAAATTTAGACTGTCAAATAATATTCATCAACTAAATGCATGAAAAACTGGAATTAAGACAATCCAAAGAGCTAGACATAATTAATGTAATTATATACACATGAAGTTTGAAAACAAAGAAAATAAATATGCTATCTTTCTGTAGCCAAATGCTACAGAAATGCCCCTCCTGATGATAATTCAATATTTACCTTCAGAAATGAATTAATTATCAACACAGGTTGAAAACCTGTAAAGAAAACAATACATAATCTGTCATTTCTTTCGCAATTAACATTAGTATTTCTTGATAGTGAGTCCAATAATAGATCATCCTGAAAAAGAAACATAAACAAAAAAAAAATTGTCATTATCCGACGTTGGTCACACTGTCATCCCAAAATACAGTGCGGTTCGGCGTCGACCAATCCGGTGCCGCGGTGCGTCTTCTTCATAACTGCAGCTCGCACAGGGCACAGTAGAAAGTTCGTTAGCCATGTGCTCCGTTCCTGTTGACTTCCGCGTCGGCTCGTGCAAAAGTTTATACGAAACTGTTTTCGTGTCCTCTCGTGGTCTCCATCTCACTGGATTCAACAAGACTCAACATTCTACGTGCTTAGGAATGTTATCTAACTTCGCTCACCTATAATTAATGTAAGTTCGTGTAGTTTCAAAATGCGTGACTAGAGTTTATAACTTCATCACACATTAGTACACTAGTAAAAGTTCGAGACTTGGTGTACTAATACTGCACGTAACTTTGTTTAACATGTGTTCATTTAAAAGTAATATAACTTTATCACAATGTTCATCAATAGTGCGAAGCAAAGATATTTTTTCACTTATTTTTTTCACTATAATAGTTCGAAGTGTCCAACAATTAAGTTCGTGTTCACCGGCGATATTCACGAAACGTTCAATGATTATGGTGTGTTGGTAAAACAATTATCACTTCATAAGTTCTTAAAGTTCACTTTTAGGCCATTCTATTTATTTTATTTCTGGATTAATTTATTTTAATAACAAACAATCTTTACCTTACTGAAACGGTAAAATAACTCAATTCTTTCAATACCATCTATTCTCTGTTGTTAATTCATATCAATACTAGCATGTAGCATAATTTCAATAATAATTCTTTGGTTACTTATGTACAGTAATTAACAACAATGTAATCCCTTCAACTAAACAACGTCTAATGGAAATTAGTGAGTGTGTTTTGATCACCTCATTTTCCTACAGCAAGTCAAAATTGAAGAACCGACGCTGGCCCTATTCTAAATAACGACGTTTTAAGTGACAACATAACAACAATATAACATACAACAACAATATAACATATTTCATCAATAATATTCCTATATACATAAACCATATACATCAGTGATACTCCAAACATATTACACATATAACTCTCAAAGCGTGTGAGTGATCAGTGATTATAGTCAGCATAAAGAAGAATCTGCAGCAAAACATTCAACAATGAATCAAAATTAAGTGTGCTTCTCGTCACTAACTCAATATTATTCAAGGTAAGTCACACTATCAGGTAGGTTCATAACACAAATTCTTGTGTACGATTGTTTGATTGTTTCCAATGTTCCCTTTTCTTTCTAAAACACTGTCTTATTTAAGACCTTTGTGAGAGATATAGGCTAGGTACTGATTCTTTTCTCTTCTATACTGGGGCAAAACATGTACATAACCACGTGCTATGTAGGCATAATCCATACTGCAAAGGAGTTCAAATAACATAACTCAGTATAACAAAACTCTTCTAGTGTATAATTCATCACTCTACAAGAGATAAACGAAACTGTTAATGAGACTTTCATTCAAGGACTATTACTTTACAGCTTACAGCAACTAAAGTCGGGATTGCTAAACAATGAGTGTGTGGTAAAATAAGACGACTATCGAGTAGGTACTCTCGCTTCCCTGTACTCGACAAAAATCTGGCAATCGGCTCAGACATACATATGCCATACATATAGAAATCGTCATAACATAATTAACAACTAACACTTTTAATTTTCAGCAAACCTCTTGCTTATTTACAGGCTGTCCCTCATACATATGTAGTCCCTTCTTCTTTCTCATAGCAGCTTAAAATATTGTAGAGTTTTTTCCCTGCTTACACTAGTGCATCTCTACAGTTGTAGGGCTTTAATTGGGTGATAT
>PNEQ01096792.1:0-13280 GCA_003012365.1 Medauroidea extradentata | reverse complement strand
TGCACGAGTTCGAATGAAGATGTCGCGAGCACGTTATGTAAGGTTATGTATTAAAAACATCTGGTAAAAGGTAAACAAACAGAAGCCTCGCCCAAAGATATTCACAGCGCTGCAGCAATTCATTCAGCGGGGTCAGCAGCGCTGCATGTAGCGATCACTTGCAGCGCTGCCGCAGCGCTTTGCCCGCTGAAGGCGCCCATTGTGATTTTAACGTTACTAGATATTTACGAAACGTCCTGCAAAAGTAGCTCCGGAAAATTTTTGTAACATTTTTTTTGTAGGAAAAAATCTACTTTTCAGAAATAAACATAAAACGGAAAATTATTTTTAATAAGACACGCATGCTAAGTTTATATTTTAACGCTTGCTAATGAATATACACGTCTACGACTATATCATCTCAACCATAAAAAAAAATAAGGTGTTACGGATCTCAACAATTTAGTATTCAACAAATTTATGAGGTTAAGCCTAACCTCGTTAGTTCTACATAAACCAGTTATAATGAAAGAAACGTGTTTACTATATACATACAGAAATTGGAAAAGAAAATACACTTAGGTAGTACAGAATTAGTTTGGAGAATACTGTTTATAATACGAATACAATTAGATTGGCAGAAGTTTCTATCTATGTGTGAAAATGTCAACACTCGTAACGATATTTTTACACTGTTACACATCGACAGTGCTCTTTACATACATACAGAAACATATTTTTAGTAAAACTCATTTATTTTTACAACGAAGAGCAGTACTTTTGCCACCTAGTATTTATGTATAGACATTAAATAGTCTCGCTACACACGTTTACAATATAGCATCTGCAGTCAGTATCACCATTCCGAAGGTTCAGAAGTTCACCACCAGATGTCAGCCACTTTGCTTTGCATCTCCCATAATGTTATGAATAGAAAACATCACGATAACATTTTGTTCACGTCATGTCAAAAAGATGTATTCGTTAAATAAGTTTGAACTTAACGGCAAAACATTTCTATAAACATCATTAACATTTGGTCCATGTTAGTAAAATTAATATAAAATTTAACAGGTGAAGGTGAAGGTACGCAGTGTTTCTTTCAGGCATCTGTCCGGGGGGGAGGGGGCTTTGCCCCCCTCCAACCATCCGGATCTTTCTCAGAGCCCCCCTGAGGAAAACTCGGAAAAAACATTACAAAAAGTTGAGAAAGCCCCTAACTTTTGACTAATAAGAAAAATGAAATTTTGTTGTATAATATCTGTGTATTAATACTTCTGGCCTAGTGGTATGTTGCCTTCTAAATAAACCAATATTTATTTAAATAGAAAGTTATATCCAGTATATGTAAATGAGTGTGTATGACATTATTTATCTTTGGTTTTCTCTCCAGTCGAGTATGATATATTCCTTTACAAGCTCTTTGAACTGAAGACACTTCTTGACAGTAGACACTGTCACTGTGCGTTGTTCGTCAGACCTGAGTGTGTATTGATTATTGTTGTTCTGGTGTAGTTTTCGTTAAAAAAAAAACATGTAGGGCATCCATTTCTGTCTGCAGACTTTGCTGTAAACCTGTAAGTATAGACATAATTAACCAATACGCAGCTGTAAACAATTGCCGTAAGAAAATATTTTCTAACATGTCGCGCCGGGAGCAGTGTGTCGCAGTCACTGACCATGTAAAATACTCTAGATACCAACCAATACCGGACAGATGCCGCGCTTTCGCGAGAATTTTCGGATATGTTATTTCCTCAAGGCACTAGAGAGCAGCACACAACATTAAACTGATTTTATATATATGCTGCCAACATAATACTTTCGGGCACGGTCGTAGAAGAACAGATCTGGACACCCGCCTATCTAGCAATGTATTTTGCTTGACCTCCTTGTTGTTTGGTTGTAGCTCGTCAATTTACCGAGAATGTTGTACTTTTTGGCGCTGTGTTCCGGGCGGTCGGTCTCAAACTCCGTCCACTTTTTTCCATTGTTAAATTTATAAAGTAAATAAAGATTGCTAGAGCCTTTTTTCTTAAATTTGTGAGCGAAGAAAGTATTTCATAAATTGATAAAAAAAACGTTTTGATAAATTGTTTATCTTAGCGAAAGGGAAGTGGGCGGAGTTTAGTCCGACCGCCCTAAATGAAACGCCAACAAAACAGAATATTCTCGGTAACTTGGTGAACTACAGCCAAACAACAAGGGGGTCAAGTTTCCAGGCGAGTGTCCAGACCTGTTTTTCTACGACCGTGCTTTCGGGGATAAAACTATCATTTCTCTATGGATAACTTATTTTCGTTGACACAGCCAAATGTTCTCGGCGGAAATAAAAATAGCTGTATAATAAACTTAAATATATTATATGCCGACTGGTAAAACAATAAACTACGGTACTTTAATTAAGCAAAATTAGAACCGAAATATGTATTAGTATCACCTCAAGCCGCTAGGTTATTTTTCGTACTAATACATGTGTTATTAGCATAGAGCTGTCCGGTATTGTTATCTAGAGTATTTGCCCGTGTGACCGAGTGTGGATGTAGACTGTGGTCCGGGGTCACCATATCTTCTGTTCTCGCTACGTTTTAACATTTTCAATGTGTTTGTTACAACGCAATTAGGGACTGTTCTGCCAATGATTCTGACCATTAATTTTATTTGAGGTAGTTATTTTGTAATTAAAAACATGTTTAAGAACGCCATGTTAACTTTTGAGAAGAAAGTAAAGAGTAATATAAGTGAGAAACGTTTTTGTTTTAAGAGATAGATAAAAAAAAAGGGGGGGTGATTATCTGTGGACGAAATGCAGAGAACAGTATTAAATTACATTTTATGTCCCTCTTGTAGAGTTCCGCGAATCGCTGTTGCTTTGGCGGCAAGTGGAAGATAATATTTCAGGCGCGAGTTGCGGTCGAAAGCAACGACCCGAACACAAACAAACTCAGTTTATCTTCATAGAACATGCTATGTTAATGACGGTTATATAATTGGTATTTTTTAATATGCTTCCCGTTTGTAATTTTACTTATTAAAATGCTGCTTCAAGTTTCATTACAATTATTAATTAATAATTTTGGTTAAAGTTAGCAACTATTATGAAAATCATATGTAACTTTTTTATTTTTGGTATATGATTTAAATGTGGCGTTTAATCATTCTTTTTCTTGTTCTATATTTACTAGCCTATCAGCTTTGCTTAAGTCACGTTGTTAGAACTCAGTTTATTCAGGGTGGCTACAGGCAGGGAAAACAGGGAAATGTCAGAGAAATTTAGTGTGTCAGGGAGAACAGTGAAATGTCAGGGAATTTTTTGGCAGGAACTCTGTAGCCACCCTGAAAGTGTTTGATTTTCTTTTTTTGTGTATGTCTTGTGTATCCTTCACTGTTGTGTTGATAAAAAGCTGTTTCTGTTACTACTTCCAAGGGTTCCATATTTTGTTTTAGTGGAATCTACATGATTTGGATAATGAAAAGAACAATAGACTCATATTTTAATGTCGCAGTGGCAGGGCCTAGTCAAAAACCGCGAGTGGAAACAGATCCATTACCATCAAGTCAGCCGACCGAACAGAAATTGTTTGAAAATGAAGGCACAAAATTATCCAGCTGACGCCTCTGGGTCGTGTCAGGTGAGATGTCACAGTATAAAGTTGCCCGGCTTTTACCTGTTGGTGTGGGTGAGTGGGTCGGCGACTATGGGCCTTCCTGTCCTGACTCGATGGCGTGTGTAGAGAGTAGCGTCGTCCCTCGAAGCTGCTGCAGCGTCCTCGGCGTGTGCTGTTGAGAGACATCCACTACCACTACTGAAATGAATGTTGGAGATACAGATGACTCTTAAGGTACAGTTTATTGTGGTCACTCGTCCTAGAGCTGACCACCATGTACCACGCTACTGTTCTCGCCCGTAGCACTCGTAAGCGGTGAAAGTGGCGCGAGGCCAACAATGGAAAAATACGTGACATCCTTCAACGGGTGCTGAAAGAGCTCTCCCCGACCGCGTGTCAATCCCTGAGGCCATGCAGAAAAAGAAAGGTTCCGGTACATTACTGATAAACTATTGAAAACTAAAATGACTTGATCCTAATATATTGGGCCTCAGGGAGACGGGAACGTCCTCCACGCGCGACTTAACGCTCCGGAGATCAGGCGAAGACTACTGACATGGCGTCTGGAGGGAGGACACGGTAGCCCGCGTTCCCGCCAGACTTGGTGGTTAAGCTCTTACAAGCTAAACTAAAGTAAAACTCATTACAGAATATCATCCAAAATTACAAAAACAATTATTAATACTCGTCTGCCCTTAGTTAATAACTGCCAGTCTGTATAGTGCGTGTTCAGAATTACACTTAAAAACGCAACAATACACAGGAAAGCAATAACGAATAACATAAAAGCAATATTTGAAAAAGTAATTAAATTGTAGACATTGTAAATGTGACTGAAATTCTACTTAAGTATTATTTTGTAAGACGTAACAAAATAATACGATGACGATTTTTGGTGGGCTTTGGCATAGCGTCCTACTGCCCTAATCAAAAACATCATTCACTCATAGAAAATTCAAAAAGAAGAATGTTTATTCTCATGATGTCTGAAGGTCTCTAGACAATCTGTAGAGTCTACAAATGATATCAGTTTGCCTGAATTTAGCATGGATCAGTGCTCGTGTTCACAACTTTGTCACGTGTTTATTTGCGGCGCGTTAAGCCCGCATGTCACAAACATTACCACAACTTGCCCTGCAATTCCCATTAAATTAACACTTACTACGAAGATGATGGCTGGCCAGGCATTCAAAATCGTAGCTGGAAATTACTACCTTGAGGCTGGTGGTGAAGCTCCATAGGCACGGGGCAGGGAATTCACGTCCCCAGAGACGTGAAGCCTGGTTGATGGAGCGTCCGTGGTAAAGGAGGTGGTCACGTGCCTACGGCCGTCTGAGCCACTGTAGCCCAGCGGACAAACGGGCGTCCGCGGCACACGTCACAGCCCGCATCCATTGAAATCATTGGACAAAGAAATGCGTCACTACAACAAAAATTGGGAACAGAAATACAGTTGGCTGATCTACAGGGAAGAAAAAGTAGGTGCATTTTGTAAACTTTGTGTAAACTTCATGAAAAATGATGAAAAAGTTCTGCAAAAGACAGGAGGAGTGTTTATCACGGTTCCATTTACATCTTTCAGAAAAGCCTTAGGAAAGAATGGAAAATGAGAAAAGCATGAACATTCTTCAGCTCACACTGTTAATGTAGAAATTGAGAACCTCAGAAGACATGCTATGAAGAAACCTATTCATACTCGAATTATTCAACAGAGTGAAAGTGAAAGGGACATGAATCGGAAGGGCTTGAAAACACTTTTGCGAGGCTTGTACTTTTTGGTAAAGAAAGAAATAGCTCACGCCACTACATATAACAGTTTGATTGAAAGTCTTCTCGACAAATTGAATGAAGATTTTAGTACATGGAAAAATGCTCTAAGTGATAGATCGAATTATAGCAGCAAGGATACCGCCTGTGAGCTATTGGTCTGTATGGGCGAAGTTTTAAAAGAAGAATTGAAGGCAACGTTAAAAAATAAGAAGTTCTCTGTACTAGCTGATGAAATTACTTCGTTGAGAAATGAAATGGAGCTCACCATTATGTTTAAAATTGTGGAAGATAAAGTACCTGTGGAAAAGTTCTTAGCAATAGTAAAAATACCTAATGGAAAGGCAGAAAATATAGCAGATGCAATTGACAAAGAGCTTGCTGTTCTTGATTTACATTATGATAATATTATTGCATTTGGTTTTGATGGTGCTTCTAATATGGCTGGAAATATTGGAGGTGTGAGAAGGAAGCTTTCAGAAAAGGCAAACAGGGAAGTTATTTACATACACTACAGGGCACACATCTTGTCCCTCGCAGCAGCTTCTTGCAGGAATAAAAACCAGAAAGTTAAAAGGTATTTCATGTTTTGAAAGATATCTATAAGCTGTTTAGCAAGTCACCTAAAAAAGAAAATATCTTGCATGAAATTCAAGCAGTAGTAAATGATCCAGTTCTCAAGATTCCTGAATGTATTGAAGTAAGATGGTTGTCCCACTACAAGATAGTGAATGCTGTCCTCAGGTGCTTGAAGTCTATTTTGATGGCTTGTGAGCACATCCACAAAGAAGGAGCAGACATTGCCACGTTAGCAGGGGGCATTTTGCTTGAAATCAGAAATTAGAGTTTTCTCATAACCTGTCATGTGATGAATGAACTCCTCAGTGCACTTTCTTACCTCAGTAATGCTTTGCAAAGGAAGGATTTGAGTTTGACCAAAGTCATTCCTCTAATTACTTCAACAAAATTGCACTTAAGAGACATTGCAGACCAGTGTGGAGACATTAACAGCGACTTACAAAAAATGTCCAAAATGAAATAAGGGAGAAGTTTGGATCTGAAGTGAGCCTTGTTGCTGATGAAGATAAGAAAAAAACATTTAGAGGTATGAAAGAATACTGTGAAAGTGTTCTTCAAGAAATTGAAGACCGATTCAACGACAGATCTATAGATATCCTAATATTTTCAAGTCAGTTTGACACCTTTCAGTCATTATTAAATTTAAAAGACAGTGAAGTGAGTAAGTTTTGCGCAAACTTTCCAATGCTCAACACTGAAGGTGTCATAGCAGACTTGAAATCGTTTCAATTTTTTATACAGTCCATGCTTCTGAGTGGAGAATTAGACATAGGCGAGAGTCCAGTGACAAAACTTTTGGAGGCTGATGTGGGCTACTGCGAGTTACAGAAGCTCTGTGAGATTATTCTTACAATTCCTGTGACCACAGCTTCGGTAGAGAGATCGTTCAGTACAATGAACAGAATTTTGAACAAGACAAGAAAAAGAATGCTACCAGGAACTCTATTCCATTGCATGATGCTAAGTATTGAGGCTCCAGAGATTCCTACTGAAGACTTCCTTGAAAAGACACTAGATATGTATGCAACGAAAAAAGCTCGCCGTATTCGATTTATGTAAACAGACAAAAATATAGCTCAATTTCTTCAAATTAAGTTCAATTTTGTTTTGTCTTTAGAAATAGTATATTTATATATGAAGTTATTTTTTATGTGACTAGTAATAATAATTGGCAGAACTTAAAGACATAATTTTTCGTACTCTCTCGTATCAAACACCCCCCCCCTCCCACACAAAGAAACTTAGAAGTGCCTCCCCGGGGGGAAATGTCTGAAAGAAAGCCTGAAGGTACGTAAGATGGCATGCAGTGTTGTGTTAGACATTTGTTCTGTATGCAACATTGAAGCTAAAAAAAAAAAGAGGGCTTTTTTGTGTAGACAGATGTTATTTGTGGATGCACAGGAGATGTGCTAAAGTAAGCAAAAAGTTACGATAAATTGTGTAAAAGTTCTGCTGTGTACCGATGCAACGAGTGGTGTAAAGTGCGAGCTGAGCAGGAGGAGGGTACTGTTGACAAACTTACCGAGCTTGTGAGAGAACTACAAAACAGTATGAAAGAACTCCAGGAAAAACTCGAAGATGGGAACGTCTCTGAAACACTCTCGAAGCAGTTTTCGACACAAATTGAACACCTCAGAGAAGAGAATCAGCGACTAAAAGTGCAGTGCACAAAACACAAAGAAGAGATTTACTAACTACAGGACAGTGTGAATGAAATTGAACAATACAACAAGAACTATAATCTAGAAATTACTGGCATACCAGTTGTCGAAAACGAAGTATGTTTGCAGAAACTCAAGAAACTCTGCACAGTGATAGGATACGAGCTGAACGACTGTGATGTTGATGCTCGCCACAGGTTAAGGCAACCCAAGAACCCTGCTACACCACAAGCTATCATAGTCAAATTTGTGAGGCGTGATGTGAAGAGAGCTATCATGCAGCTGCGAAAAAGTAAAGGCACAGTTCACACTAAGGAGCTGGGTTTGTTGGTGAAAATTGGCAGATATTCTTGAGTGATCATCTAACTGCATTCAACAAAAACCTACTGAGCACAGCAAGAGATCACAAAATGAATGGGAAACTGGCTGGGGAATGTACAATGAGAGGCAAGATTTTCATCCAAGTCAGGAAAGAAGGTAAGCCAGTACAGATTTAGGACGTCTGAGACATCGAACAAGCCAATAAAAATTCAGGAGCAGTATGAACCTAGGGCAACATTTGTCTTACGGTACTGACTTCCTAGTAATGATTCTAGACACCAAAAATTTTCAATGTTCAAATTTAAGTGAAGTCCATTTGTCTGACATTAGTAACAGTTTAGTTATTTTAAGCCTAAATATAAGAAGTATTAGAAATAAGTTTAATTATTTTAAAATTCTGCTTCAATGTATGAGCAGAGAACCCTCAGTGATTATTCTAAGTGAACCATAGCTAAAGTCATATGAAACACCTTATTACCAGTTGTGTGGTTATAACAGTTACTTTGCGTGCAGAGATGATGGTAATGGTGGAGGTCTAGCAATGTTCGTAAGAAGTAACCTAACTTCTAATGTCGTTAGCATATATAATGTTGACTATTACTCTATTTGGGTAGAGCTTCACCAGGCTGGTAGATGCTATGTTAAGGGGTCTGATATGATGCTAATTGGTGGATATTATCGGCCACCCAAGTGCAATGTTCCTTATTTCCTTAATAATTTAGATTCTGATCTTGGAAATTGTAAAAAAAAAAAAAAAATAACACTGCATATGTACTGGGTGACTTCAATATAAATATAGGAGATTCTCAGGATTTCCAAAATTATGAGATGGTATACACTGCTAATGGGTTTAGTTTATGTAACACAAATCCAACAAGAGTAGCTGATGAGACTGCTTCTATTATTGACCATATTTTATTAAATAACAATAATGAACAAATCAGTGTACATACAGTTAACCTTTTTATGAGTGATCATAATATGTTAATTGTAGAAGCACTTTCCACTAACTTGAAAAGAACTGATATGCCAAATGAATACAAACATACCAAGCACACACAATTCCAAGACAATGTTAAACAATATCTTGAGAAGGATAACTGGCCTGCTACTGACAACCCTGAAATTACACTCACGTTCATAACCAACAATATTACTAGGGCAATAAATGATACAACTGAAGTTAGGAGAGTTAAAACCAATAACAAAATATATATTGATAGAATATGGATCACACCTCAACTAAAAGGCATGTTAACTGAAAGGGATAAACCCTATAAGAAGTATTAAAGAAAGCGCTACAATACTAACCTCAAAGAACAGCTAAATAAACTAAATAATGCAATTACTACCCTACGGAGACAGTGCTTACACAATTACTACAATTCTTTGTTTGGGGACTGTGATGGTAAGACTAATAAAATGTGGGCTGGCATCAATACACTCCTTTGTAGGAAACAGTCAAAACTAAACCACAAAACAGAGCTTATAGGAGAGGACAACAAACTAACAACACAGCCGGAGGATATTGCTAGTTCACTTTGTAATAATTTTTTACTAAGGTGGGTGAGGAACTGGCAAAAAAATGGAATCCAGACCAGGTGATGATATTACCAAACTAAACACATTAGAGGTGTCCACTAACACAATTTTTCTATACTCAGCTGACCACACGGAAGTCTCTCAACTCATCAGTAAACTTAAAAACAAAGCAAGTGCTGGTTACGATTGTTTAACTACTAAATTTCTCAAGCTGTGTACCGAATCCATAGTGCCTGTACTGACTCATTGCATTAACCAAGTACTTACAACAGCAATCTATCCAGACCCACTCAAAATTGCAAAGATCACAGCAGCTTATAAAATTGGTGATGTAAGAAACGCAAATAACTACCGGCCAATCTCTGTACTACCAGTCATAAACAAAATCTTTGAATCAGTCATCTACAAGAGAATGTATAATTTCTTTAACAAACACAGCTTTCTATATCAAAAGCAATTTGGCTTCCGGTCTGGATATAGTACTTCACTAGCTACCACCCAGTTGGTTAGTAAAATCCAAATGTCCATTGATGCTGGCAGGACAACCACTGCAGTATTCATATACCTATGCAAGGCCTTTGACACAGTGAATCGTTCAGTGCACTTAAGAAAGCTTCAGTTTAGTGGTATAAGAGGAGTGGCTTTAACCTCAAAAACAAAAATACTTTAATAATAGCCTGATGATAAACAATAAGAATATCGGACAAACAACCCATATAAAGTATCTTGGTTTAAAATTTATCAGCACTTAAAATGGAAGAATTATATTGCTGATGTGCTAAAGAAAATCCTACCAGCAATAGGGACTCTTTATAGACTACTTGCATTGCCTATACAGATAAAAAAATAATATACAATGCTTTAATACACTGTCACCTAGATCATTTATCACTGATATGGGGTTCAGCTTTAAACTACCTGCTCTCGCCGGTACAGGTAGCCCTGAACAGAGCTCTCAAAATTGTCTATAACTTGCCGTACAACCACCATAGTGTTGACATGTTGATGTTTTGCCAATTTATGGACTCCATAAACACAGCGTTTTGTGGCATTTGCACACCTACTCCGATATGTACTACGCAACGCACAGGAACAGACACAACATAAACACCAGGAACCAGAATAATCTCTACCTCCAAAATATAAACACCAATTATGGTAAAAAAGTTGTTCTCTTTGAAGGTTTTCAGTACTATAATGCACTTCCATTGGAAATAAAAACAACACATTCAATCAAAAAATTCAAAAAGCAAACAAAACATTAACACTAAACCACATTACGGAGCATGATACCATCATCAAACATAGACATACTACATATGTTTGACCAAGTCACCTTATCTTATATTGCTTGAGGGTGATGGCACCTGTACATGCATATGGGTCTCACACATGTATGATTATGCAAATGTTTACATTTGTGTGCATTTATGTAAGTGCATTTTTGTCTTGTATAGTTAAGGAATATATAATGAAGTCTTTATGCTAGTAACAAATTCTGACTCCTAATAAGTACTTTGCAGTAGATTCTAAGGATATTTTAAATTTTGGTGCAACATTTGTAGCTCTAAGAAAAAATGTGTAGGATAATTTGCATAACATTTACAATGTTGACATGTCAATGTTTTGGTGTTTTGCAGCTATAGCAAATTTTGTAGTGTTAGTTACCTTCTCATTGCTGTTGGGTTATGATGAGCTCCTTTCTTCTTTTGGGTGAATGCATCTGTCTTACTATTAATACTACCAATTCTTTTCGATTATTTTGATGTTACAAAATTATAAACTTATTCTGTTTATATTCTACAAATTTCAACTCTCCGCATCTGTTTTCAATATAAGTGATTAAGCACAAGATCCCCACCTAGAGCTATGCTCAAGGGGATTGGTTATAATGTACACAAGAGTCTAATTGTATAATGTGCATTTCAAAAAATATAAATAAAAAAAATAAAATCAATTTTTGTCTAATAGCAGTTATGAAAATTTAATTTTTTATTTTATTTATATCACCAAATGAACTCAGATAATGAGCCAATTGCTCCTGAGTACAGGGTTTGTCATTAATGAACACAAATCTACAATACAATACGAACAATACATACAATCTTATGATGGTTGAACAAATTTCCCAGTACTGGTTAACTATTATTAAATACTTATATCTTTAGTTAATATACGTAAATGTTACATGTAGGGGCTTATTCACGGTCGTTTATGACCCGGACTAGTGCGGGATTATCGTCGGACAATTTTTTGTCTTATTCTTAGACACAGACTAACACTAGTCCGAGGATTATCTTGTGTTAGCCCGGGCCAAAGGTAGGTTTAACAATGGGCTAAGCCGAAAATAAACAATAATAATACCCTTTTGCAGTTGGGCTTTCGCCCGGTGGCAAGCTCACATGCCTCACTCTCCCTCCAGACCTCTCCGGAACAAACCAACCCTGTCAACCATCGCCAGCTCTTCTCTAACCACATTCCACTCCCTCACCGACCTCACCATCATTGACTGCCTACCCCTCTCCATCCTCCTCTACACCCTCCGGATCTTAAGACTGTTGTTCCCTCTCCCTCCATAATCACCACTGATTAAATGGGAACCTAACATTCCCCATTATCCCTCTCCCTTCACCACTCTGAACAACCTAACAAGCCTCTCCACCCTTCTCCTGTCCTCCAAAGTACTCCAACCCCATTTTCTTCATCATCACTGATGGTCTGTAATTACCCTCTTCCTCTACATCCTGCCCTTGCCTTCTCCACCTACCCTTCACCCATCTAGCTGCTCTCCTCTGAACCTTCTCCAGTTCCGGCACCTCCCCTTCCACGTAGGGATCCCACTCTACTGCTGCATATTCCAGCATCAGACGTACCCCACTGAAGTGTATGCCATCTCCTTCACCCCACGACTGGCACTTTTCAGGACTCTTCTCGGCATTCCCAGGGCCCTTTTTCCCTTAGAAACCACTCTCTTCACCTATCCCCTCCAACCAAGGTCGTCTTGCAACATCACCCCTAAGTAATTGTATTCTGCTGCCTCCCCTATCTCCTGCTCTCCCCATCTGTTTGTCTGCCTGAATCTCACTATCTTTGTTTTATTTACATTAATCTTAATTTTATTGGTTTCCATCCATTCCAGTACCCGATTAATGTCTGCCTGCAAGTAGTTGTACCTCGGAATACAGTACACAGTCGTCCGTGAACAATCTCATCCTGCCACCCACACCCACTCCCATGTCATTTACCATTATAGTAAACAGCAAAGGGCCCAGAACAATTCCTTGTGGCACCCCTGATATTACAGCTCCTTCTTTAGACAAGGAGTCTCCCACTCTCTGGCTCCATCCCTTGAGGAACTCACCAATCCAGTCAACCACCCACCTGTCATCTAGTAGCTCATTTACTTTCCTCATTAAAATTCCATACGGCACCTTGTCAAACGCCTTCTCAAAATCTATGAAGCAGGCATCCACCTGCTTCCCTTCATCTACAGATTGTACTAGATCATCCAATAGCCAAGCCAGCTGCATCTCACACGAGTAGCCTCTTCTGAAGCCATGCTGATATTCCTGCACCCACTTCTTCTTATCCATTACATCTACCACAAATTTAACTACCAGCCTTTTGAAACCCAATTATGGATGTTCAATTAATAAAAGATGGAGACAGATTTTTACAGGTGCAAAAATTTGAGGGATGTTAACACAAACATAGAAAAAAATTAAAATATTATTTAAGTTTCGTAATTTATTTGTGGGCACAAGATATTAGCATCTTTGAAAATTTTTTTTAAAAAAGGCCCATATAAAACAATTAAATTCAG
>PNEQ01096791.1:0-13280 GCA_003012365.1 Medauroidea extradentata | reverse complement strand
TGAAAATGCAGGAACCAGACAGTTCTGATGAAGAGTATTTTGTAGTGAATGATATAACTGTAGCGGTGGAGAACGTGAAGCAAGTTGAATGCGTGAAAACACCAGATAACTCCACAAAATGGCATGAAACAATTGTAGTAGAGGATAGTAAAATAAGCTTCAAGCTGGACACAGGATCGGAGGTCAACATATTACCACTTAAAATGTTTAAGAAAATTGACAATCAGCTTAAGGTAAGGGACACTGCAGAAGCACTGGAATGCTATGGAGGATTTAAAATAAGGCCAGTGGGAATTGTTTATTTATGATGTGAATCAAAAAATGTGGTTAAATATATGGACTTCAGGATTACCGATGCTGACAGTACTCCGATATTGGGGCTGCAAGCGTGCGTTGAATTGAACTTGATCAAAAGAGTGCACCTGATTGGAACTGAGGACAACACGATGAAGATGCCAAATCAAGAAAAGGAAGAGGAGCCACTAAAACGAGATTTCATACGAGACAATAAAGACGTGTTTTCAGGCCTGGGAAAGTTTCCCGGTCAGTGCAAAATCAGTGTGCAAGAGAATGCTCAACCAAGAGCTGAACCCCCACGAAGACAGCCACAAACAATAGCCAGTAAACTAAAGTCAACTCTGGAATCCTTAGTGAACAGAAAAATCATAGAAAAAGTTGAAGAACCAAACTCGTGGGTGCACAATCTAGTCATCGTAGAAAAACCAAATGGCACACTGAGAGTCTGCTTGGATCCTCAATATTTGAACCCTGCTATTAAAAGAGACTATTATCAAATTTCTACTATAGAACAGCTTACAGAGACACTAACAGGAAAAATGTATTTTTCAGTATTTGATTTGAAGGACGGGTTTTGGCAAATTGAGTTGGACAAAGAATCCAGTGACTTGTGCACTTTTTCAACTCCATGGGGCTGTTATAAGTTCCTGCGACTACCCTTTGGCATGTCTTGTGCACCGGAAAAATTTCAGGAGCTGAATGAAAGTGTGTTTGGAGACATTGAAGGTGTAGTGGTATATTTTGACGATATTCTTGTTGCAGCAGAGACGCTAGAAGACCATGATAGAATAGTGGCACAAGTTTTGAAAAGAGCAAGAGAACAGAGAATAAAATTTAACCCTGCTAAACTTCAATACAAAGTATCCAAGGTCAGTTTCATGGGACGTGTTTTTTCAAATAGTGTAATAGCACCAGATCCAGACAGAGTGGCAGTGATACAAGATGTACCGGACCCGCAGAACAAGAAGGAACTGCAGAGATTGCTTGGAATGGTCAACTACCTAAGGCCATTCATCCCACATATGGCAACAACAACATCGCCACTGAGGAAGCTACTGCGATCTGATGTCACATGGCAGTGGCTGAAGTGTCACTCCGATTGTGTTGCGACCATTAAAGCAGCAATCAGCAGTGCACCAGTCTTAGGAACCTTTGATGTCAACAAACCAATTGTGATCCAATGTGATGCATCACAAGATGGACTGGGATGCTGCCTAATACAAAATGGGCAACCGATATCGTATGCTTCACGCAGCTTGACTGTAACAGAACAAAATTGGTCCCAAATAGAAAAAGAATTTTTAGCCATTGTGTATGCTACAAGTAAGTTTCATTACTACATATATGGTCGTGCAGTACAGATTCTTACAGACCATAAACCACTAGTAGCAATAATGAACAAACACGTGTCGAAAATTATGTCAACTAGACTTCAGCGCCTAAAATTGAAACTTCTCAAATATCAGCTGGATGTGCAGTATCTACCGGGAAAGATGATGCATATTGCAGACCTGCTATCAAGAGCTCACAGTACACAAACAGTAGAATATGATGAAGAAATGCAGGAAATGGTACATAGTGTTTGCAAACATCTTCCCATGAGTGAAATTCGCAAAGAAGAATTTAGACGAGAACTAGCTGCAGAGCCAGTGCTAAGTGATGTTGTGAACCTGGTCAAGACAGGTTGGCCTCAAAAGAAGGCTAATGTGGTAGTTCATTGTGTCCCATACTGGTCTATTCAAAGTGATCTGTTTGTAGAGGATGATTTGTTATTTTTAAACGATACAATAGTAGTTCCTAAAAAACTTAGACAGCGCATGCTGAAGGATATTCATGAGGGTCATTTTGGAGTAGGGAAGACAAAAGCTAGAGCCAGGAGGTTGTTCTTTTGGCCAGGAATGACTCGAGACATAGAACAGTATGTAGCTGAATGTAGGGTATGTGAAAAGCACAGAGTAACCAATAGGAAAGAACCATTGCGTCCTCATGCAATTCCCACATCCCATTTGAAAAAGTAGAGGTAGATATTCTAGAATTTGGGGGGAAGAATTATGTAGTAGTGTACGACTATTTCTCAAAGTGGTTAGAATTAGTACAGTTGCGTAGTAAGCAGACTAGTAGTGTAATATGTGCCCTCAAAGGTATATTTTGTACCCATGGTATACCCAAACTAATTATTGCAGATAATATGCCATTTCAGTCATACGAATTCTCAAACTTTGCTCGTGAACATGAGTTTGAAATATGTACCTCTAGTCCACTATACTCGCAATCAAATGGAATGGCAGAGAAGGGTGTGGGAATAGCCAAAAACATACTAAAGAAAAGCAAGGAAGAGGGGAAAGAGTATTGGATACCATTGATGGAGTATAGGAACACACCATTATCAGGTATGGAAGTGTCACCAGCAGAAATTTTAATGAGCAGGCTAGTGAGAACACGAATAACGGTCCAAACAGGGGTTAAATCACAGTGGGAGGCAAAGCAGGAGAAAGTGAAACATCAGTATGATAGGCAAGCACAAAGAAAAACTATCGAATATGACAGGTCAGGCAGTTGTAGTGCAAAAAGGCAAGGTGTGGGAACCAGCAACAATTATTGAAAAACACGTAGCACCACGCTCGTATATAATTTCTGATCAGTCTGGCCAAATAGTACGTAGAAACACAAAGTTTTTAAGATCATCCTTTAATGATCGGAGGTCACAAAAGGAAAACTCGTATAGGTAGGGTATAGATGAGGCAGTCAGCAACAGACTAGAAAAAAGTCAAATGCAAAGCAGTAGTGAACCTCAGTTCACTTTTTCTGCATGGTCTTTTGGCAGACGTTGGCATAATGATGTTCGCCTTCGCAGCGAAAGCCCTTTTACACCGCATAAATCTCACCACCCATCCTTGACTGGCTTTGAATTGGTTGGCACAGATATTTTCGCTTCTCGCAATATCTCATGCCTGGAACTGCAGCATATCTGTAGATAATGCATACCCGTTTTTCCTACATTCTTGAACATACTCCAACAAACGTTCTTCAACATGAGGAAATTTCCCCTGTTTCGGACCTCTGAAAGCACGTGTACTTGATGTAGCATTTTCTAGTTCACGTTTTTGTTTCCACCAATACAGTATGTGGTTTTCACCAACAGTGAAGTGACGGGCAGAAGCGCGATTTCCGTGTTGTTCAGCGAACGCAATTGCTTTAAGCTTAATGCCGGCCGTGTAATTACGATATTTACCCATCGCTACGTGACAATAACAATGAGCTGCGGTTACTCGCTCACTGTGATGAGACGAGACCACTGAGACTGTGTGCCGGCGTAGGCGGGTATGCCAGGTGTGGGCCGCTGGGAGTGGCGACGAACCCGAGAGCATGACCGAAAGTATCCGAACCTGGCCAGGCACATCATGAAGAGCTGCTTCCTCCCTCTCCCTCCCTCGGCTATATGGCCTTGACAACAGCCTGCAGGCACGTCTAAAAATAGCTTGTGCGCGCACGTGTTATGAGCTTGCGACCACAGCAGGCCGCCGCCCGCCTAACCAAACGACATGGCGCGCTCTTTACATTGTCCGGCGCGTGAAAAAGCTACTGCGCAAATTATGCAGATTTTTTTAAAATTCATAGAATGTTGGCAAAAAGTTAAGGTGCGCAAATTACGCAATGGCGCAAATTATGCGCGTAAATACGGTAAGTAGATAATAGCAAATTCAATAAGTCAAACATAAGGAAATAATTAAAATAAAAACAAGACATGAAATAATAAAGGCCTAAGTGGTGGGTGGACCGCCTCACATTATGTTCAACAAAATGACGGACCCCATATCCACTGAAGGCAATGTTCGAAAGCTGAATCAAGCGGGTGATGTTTAGTTTAGTTTATTAGCCTCCAATACAGCCCAGTGCGAACCGGTAAGGAGTTGTCATATAGTATACATAAAATTAATTACAAAAAATTACTTTGACCATAGCACATACAACAAAACATACATACATAATAAACAACACAGATAAATAAATAATAAATAAAACTATGTCATTAAGCCTACTGTGACTACGTACACCTACTTCTTGTGTTAAACCGGAGATATACCTATCTACGTAAAATATTAGTAATCATTGAATTGTAAATATGTATACTATAACTTTTATAAGGAGTCCTGTACTACTTGTTCCACCTTTGCACTTATTGTGGTTGATAGGACAATAAAGAATTTAATTGAATTTAGCGCTGGTTGGGGGGTGACATGGTGTGAGTATGAAGTATCAGCGCACAATAAATGGGTGGGGGAAACGGAAGTTTCCCAAAAAAACCGCCGACAGCGGCATCGTCTGGCATGACCCCACCGGAAATCGAACCCGAATCGCCTAGAGACTAAACCCTCGACAGCCGCGGCCCAATAATTTAATTGTGTTGCGATAATTATGCACTTGTGTCATTCAAACAATTACGGAGTATGCAGAAGAGGACTAGCAAGATGCTACAAATACAGTAATTTGAATTAATAATAAGTAATTAAAATTTACTGACCTTATTGTAGATGCTGCAGTTTTCTGGTTTGGAAACCGGCAAAATCGCCGCTCTCTAGGATTAGAATTACAACCCTTCGCGGCTCATTTTGTCCCCCACAAATATGGAAGAGACATGTCTTTAACGCGACTGCATTAATATTTGTCTATAGACATATCCCAACACGTTTGTCAAGTTTATAATAACCACAAAATATGATCAGTCAAAAATATGACATGGCGGACATGTTCCTAACACATCACGTAAAAAAAGTTTGATACTAGCGGACCCATTCACGTTGTGGAAGTTATGTCAACTACTGACAGAAAAATAAGCAACGCAAGCCCCCTTATAACAGTTTCACCCCCTGAGCAAAATGTTGCAAAGAAACTTGGGAATCTTAGCTGGGACTCCCCAAAATGTTAAACTCGAACCTTGGGGTTCCCAGCCGGATTAATTTATGAATGTAAGTTAACTCACATAAGAACACTATGAGTATTACTCCAAATTCAGTAGATTTATACTCTATATTGTAACTAATCAGTATATCAGTAGAAGTGTTACAAAATTAGTATATCTACTGAAAATTCAGTAGGGTTGGCAACACTGATTTACAAGGTGAAACCACGGCCGTAGGGCGAAACGTAACCTCTCCGACTCGTGTGCTTGCGCTCGGCTGCCGATTTACTCGGAAGTGCACAAAATGGCGGAAGTTAATTCCCAAAATTCTTGACGTTGCTGTAATTTATTCACTTAACTTTATTGAGGGAAAAATAAAGCACACATTTACAGCAGAAAAAAATGAATTTATACACAATACGTCTTCGATATCTATTAAAAATAATCTGGATAACAATTTAAAAAAAAAATAATTTCTTCTATAAAAAAGTTAGGTTTTTCTGTTGGTGGCAACATGTTAGTTGTTCGTTACGAAAATACAGCAATGTTTGTGTTTACACACACAGTCTACAGTAGCCTACGTAAAACGTTTCTTAAAATAAGATGAACGATTGCCAAACATGTTTGAAACAATAACGGTGAAATTTATGGCCGAAACAAACCAAATATACTACGTTCGTCCGTATTTTAGACGACGGTAATGTTTGCCTGTTTCTTTCGAGAAGTGTATATGAGCGAGGCATGAAACGTAAAATGTAAGTTTACATTTTTTTTGTTGTTGTTGGCAAAAATGTCTGAACTGTCGATGCGGGAGATTTATGCATACATGAACGATCCATGTGGATTTGTTTTACATTGTTTATATAAGTTAGGCCTTCTGTAGCCACCGCCATGAGTGGTTCAGTTTTTTGGATCCTGTGTCAGGTATTCGGCACGTTATGTGTTTGTGCTGTTCTGGAAGCTTCTCGGTTTAATGAGTGTCTCGTTCTTGATTATTGATTCTACTTATTGAATTGTCTTTCTAATATTGATTCTTGATATTGGCCGTTGGCGAAAGTTGGAGGTCACTTTTACGTTATAAAAATACTTATGTAGGCAATTTGTCAGGACAGTGAAAAACAATCGATGGATGCGGGAAAACCAAAGAAATGGGAACGATGCAACGAAGTTCCACGTATATGTAAGTTTTGTTACTTTGTAAGATTACGTGATTATTAAGAATAAATCTAAGTTGGTCAATATTCAAGGTAGATGATCAGAAAAGCAGGAACGAGCAGCGAGAAAAAACCTATACAGGAGTTTCAAGGCCCGAACACAATCGCCTGGTCAGGTGGCTGATCGGGTGACTGGTCAGGTCATGCCGTCGCAAAACAGTATTTGCTGGGACACAATGAGCTGGGCAGTTGGCTTGCCCGCGAACGTCACTGCAATCAGCTGTGTTTGTTTATTTACTTTCCGGCGTGCGAGTAATTAGGTTATGTGGAAACATAATGTATTTTTTAACTGAAAGAAATGATTTTTTGGACAACCATCATGCCGTTTCGATATTTTGCAAATTTCTTATCATTTATTTGCTGTACAGAAGAAGGTTTCGTTTTTCTTCGCGCAGATATTAAGTCCACTCTATGAATTTACGACGAAGAGCAGAGGGGGAGTTTCACAGTTTATTTTTACCATGCCTAACATCGTGGCAAGATCAGTTCTTCGTGTATACACGCATGGAAGTTCACCAGTTCAAAGAGCTTGCTCAGATTGTTGAACCATTGCTGAAAAAAAAAAGCCAGCGAAGACCTTTGGAGCCAACTCTACGACTCGCCTTGACACTGAAGTGAGTCCTGTTATTAGTAATTTTTCTCCATGATTTACTAATAAAACTTTATGTAAAAATAAATCTGTAGATGTTTCTAAAGGCTGAAAGCCCTTAATGTTTACCTGACAATTTTTTTACTATAGGTAAGTAGGCCTAAGAAGATATTGTAGACTCTTTAAGGAAGCCCTGTTCTGGTTTTTTTTTAAAGATCAAACCTTCTGATAAACATTGTTAATTAACATTGCTACACGAGAAATACTATACATATACTAGGTTACAGTTGAATAACTGTCAATTTGGCCTGTCATAAGTGCAAAATATAATGAACTTAACTGAGCAGCAGTTAAAAAAAAATTATCGTCCACTTCTTTAACCAATAAAAGATTAACTCTATCATCTGTAATTAACAAGACACATTGAAATATTCATATGTTTACAACTTAAGAGTGATTACAACAGTTGGTCTTTAAAAAGCTGTTAACTGATAAAAATAGTTATCTGGTGGTTTCAAATTTATGAATATTTGCAAATGGAAGTTTTAACTTTCAATCCAAACAAAGGGAATAATTGTGAATTGCAATTACAGGTTCCTGTCACATGGTGGAAGTGTGCAATCAATTGCATGGAACTATCGTGTTGGCACATCAACAGCTCCTTCCATCATTAAGGAGACGTGCTCAGCTATTTGGATTGCATTGTCGAAGGACTTTGTTAAGATCCCTTCATCACCTGAGGATTGGGCATCCATATCAAAAGAGTTCTGGGACAAGTGGAACTTTCCAAATTGCATTGGAGCAATTGATGGGAAGCGTGTAGCCATTAAAGCTCTTTGTGGAAGTGGGAGTCAGTATTATAATTATAAAGGCTTCAACAGCATTGTATTGATGGCAGCATGTGGCGCTTCTTACAAGTTCACCTGGGTAGATGTTGGCTCATATGGTAAGATGGTGTTGCAAATCGTAAAGAGACATACCTTTTATTTTATTTTTTGCTAACTGTTCTATCATCCACAATAATCAGTTCTAGGTTAATTACTATCGGAAATAAAATTATAATAAATATTTTGGTCTATTTTATGGTAGTTATAAACAATGTAATGTAATTAACATTTATTTTGTTGTTTTTATATTCTTTAAGACTTGTGAGACAAGTACACACAGAAGTTATTGACTATGTATTACAAATGTGTGGTTCATAATTAACTGTTAAATGTATCAGTTAAAAAAACATGGAATTTTCATAGCATGTATCCCAAAATCTAAAAAACAATAATCTTAGACGATAGTTTTCCCAACCTTCTGAGCAAAACATTTACCTGAGCAGTGCTTTCCCTAAGATGTAAAAGGGGCCACAGTGTCCAAAAGGTCGAGAAGCTCCCACCAAGGCAATCCTTATTCCTAGCAGGGCTGGACTCCAAAAAGGAAAAATGTTAACTGTTTGTGAAAAACATTTCTTCATTTTCTGCTCTCTAGATTATTATATATTTTCTCCTGTAGCCTGCAGTCCAATGATGTGTAAATTAAATTACACAAACATTTTTCAGGCTCCAAGAGCGATGGAGGAATTTTTGGTGATAGTTCCTATAGGAAAGCTGTACTTTCCAATACCCTACAAACTCCAAGGAGTTGCTTACCTGGTCGAGACGAAGTGGTGTAAAATGTGGTTTGTAGCTGATAAAGCCTTCCCTTTGAATGCGACCATACCCAGGACACAACATTAGGTGGTGACAGAAGAATCTTCAATTACAGATTGTCTCGTGCAAGGAGATCAATTGAAAATTCTTTTGGGATTTTGGTAGCACGCTGGCGAATTCTACAAGGAAAAATTGCAGGGGAGCCGAAAACAGCAGAGAAAATTGTTCTCGCTACAGTTGCCTTGCATAATTTTATCATGCATACTAATCTGTCACAGTACTGCCCTGATACCTTTGTAGACAGCGAAACCAATGGAAATGTAGTGCACCGAGAGTGGAGGAATTTGGTTCAGGACTGCCAGCTTAGGGGACTGAGTCGCTTTGGATAAAATAATTCTGCACGCGCAGTGGTTGCATTGCAAGATCAGCTCGCAGAGTACTTTCTTAGTGATGGGGAAGTAGAGTGGCAATATGCTGTTGTCAATCGTGGGTGGGCCATGGACCAGTAACACTTTTTACAATACATGCTCAGGCCCGTATTCAATCATCATGGAAAAACTAATGTAAAATATTTACCATTTGATAGTAGTTCAAATACACCTCCTAATAGATCTAAAGCTATGTTATATCATGGTTTTTGTAAAATAGCTTTGGTTTTTGTTGTGCTGTAATACCCAAGATAAATACGAGAGAATATTTAGCCATTATCTTTAAAACTTTTAATAACCAAACAACAATATTTTTAATTCGTAGATAACTTAACCAAAGTCAAAACAAGGTGGAAAAAGAAAAATAGAAAACTTAACATTTGGGTTATCTTAAAGCTCTTTGATATCAACAGGTTAGCAGAATTTGTAATACATTCAATTACCTTTCATTTCAACTTCGGGGCACATTAAATTATTTAAGATTTGTGTGTTATTTATAAAAGTAGTGTCTTTTTCATCTAACTTAAAAAGGACATTGTTCTCTTCACTTTTCAGACATGTAACTTCTACATCACCTTGTTCATCAGCATGACCTTGACAAACAGCAGCATATTGAAACTTGACAGTGGTTGGTTTTTTTGTTTTTACTTTATTAAATTCTGCAAGAACAAAGTACAGTGTAAGGTGCATCTGCATGTAACTTCAAATTTAACTTCATACATGTTTTTCACGTTTACAAAGAATAGTTGACCACCCAGGATGTAGTTGGAGGCTATATGTAAAAATGAGTTTTTCCTATTTATATCATTTCATTTCTAAATTTTTTTTTAACTTTGGTTTGATCGTGACTACGTAAAAGTTATAGACATTGGTCACAAACGTTATTAAGTATAGTATGGTATAGTAAATGCATCCTTTAATCTTTTTTGTGTACATTCTTGCACAAAGATATTGGAAAAGTCATGTTTATGATAGAAAATACAATAAAATAATATAAAATAATACACAATAAAGTAGAAAATTTGGATTGTAAAGAATGGTAAATATACAATTGTTCTGTTATTTCATTTGTATTTTTGTACAAAATTCTTCAGTTATCAAAGTAAAGTACTTGAACTAAATATGAAATACATATCATTCATCTATATAGTTATCAACATCATTTAATATTTCTCTCACCAAATTCCTAACTTTTTCTGGTCTAACGTCCTTAATCTTTTCTTTTAAAAATCTAAGGAAACTATTTACGCGTGCTTCACTTTGTGATTCTGGTTGAACAGAATTAGTAAGCGTCTTCAGTCCCTCAATCAACACAGAGTCCATTTGCTCAAACTTTTTAAATCTATCAGGTGGAGGGTTCATCCTACTCTTAACACCTTTGCTAGTGCATGGCCTTTTATTGACATGGACACTTTCCAAAGTTGGGTCATCCACTTCTTCAGCAGACTCCTGTGTTGTGGATGCTGCAGGACTGTTGTCAATAGTGCAAGCAGCAGCAGCACTACCTGCCTCACTTTCAGACTAATTTTGAGTTGGTAAGATTATCTGAGTCTCCCAGACATTTGGTGCTGGTTCAAGGGTTGATGTTTTTGGGTCAAGCCCTTCAAAGTTGGTAGTGGTTCTGGAATTATACAAAAAAATACCAACAATTAATAAAATACTAGATGCAACAGATATGCCACTTTCAGCACGTACTCACTACAGCAGCAGCAGTAGCCAATTGCCAGAAACTGAAAGTGCTGATGCAACATATACCTGCTGAAAGTGTCTGTACTTTAACAAGGTGAATTTAACGATAATTGAGAAAACATGTAAAATATTAACTTTCCTATGAAATATAATAGTTCTTGCATTGTTCAGTTTTGAAAGATAATTCAATACAGCTTAATGCAATTAAAACAGTTTATTAGCACAAACTAATTGATAAAAAGTGTTCTAAATTTTGTAAACAGTATGAGAAAAATCCATATAGTAAGATTTGCATTCACACAAACCATAAGCAGTAGGCTACCAGTACCTTAGTGACATGCGTGTTGGTTAGGTTTACGAAGAAGAAAGTGGTGAGTAAAGACATATACAGGTGGGATGGGCAGGAGATGAGGACGCTACAGAGTATAAATACTTACGGGTCATTCTGCAGGCCGATCTGAGGTGGACAAAGCAGGTAGAGAGAGTGGTTAAGAAGGGAAGAAGAGCATCAGGCTTGCTGGGAAGGGTGTTGAAGGGAGTTAGTTGTGAAGTGAAGGAAGAGGCTTATTGTACAATGGTTCGACCCATGTTGGAATATGCTGCTGCAGAATGGGATCCATATATGGAGATGGAGGTGCAAGAGCTGGAGAAGGTTCAAAGAAGGGCTGCAAGGTGGGTGATGAATAAATGTAAAAGGCAGGGACAGGATGGGGAGGAGAAAAGGAACTTTAGGCCCACAGTGATGATGAAGGAAATAGGTTGGAAACCGTTGAGGGATAGGAGAAAAATCGAAAGACTGGTCAGGATGTTCAGGGTGGTGAATGGAGAGGGTGGGTGGGGAGGGTTGGCCCGCAAGTTAAGTAAGGGAACGTTTAAGGGGAGGGGAACCAACAGTGAAAAGATTCAGAGGGTTTGGAGAAGGACTGAGAGGGGTAAACATACAATGCTTGTGAGAACGGTACGGGAGTGGAATGGCCTGCGGGAGGAGTTGGTGACCGTGAGGGGGGCTGGGAGGTTTAGAAGGGGTATGGAGGGTTTGTAGTGTAGGGATGGAGTAGAGTTCACTCGCCACCGGGCGTTAGCCCAATTGCGAGGGTGATAAATTAAATTAAAATTAAAAAAAAAAAGTGTGATACTGTCGTGTGATACCAGGCAACAGATCATGCAACTTCTCTAAGTTGAAATTATGCACAAAACTATCTTGATATAAGGCCGCCTTAAGAGATTGACAAAGCAAAATGAATAAAATAAAAGTTGTACCTGTTCTTTACATTCCAGTACTCAAGATACCACAACATATTGTGGTATAACGGAGGGCAGTAGGTGGGTGATGCAGCACAGCAGACCCAGACTTCTCTTCAGATTTTTTTTCCTATTGTCACGAGGCGGCATTCTGTTGTTCCAATTTTATCCTTTCGCGATCCCACACAGGGATGTACTCCGGCCCCAGGGCCTGCACCGGTATTCTGGACAACGCATCAGAATTAGAGTTAGCTGTTCCCTTCTTATACTCTATATCGAAGTCATATTCAGATAACAACAGTGCCCACCTCGCTAATCTTGAACTAGGTTCTTTCATCTGCAGCAACCATTTTAACGGTCTGTGATCAGTTATCACCGTGAAACGCCTCCCAAACAAGTAATAACGCCATTTCTTAATGGCAAACACTACGCTCAAGCATTCTCGCTCTATAGTCGTATAATTTCGCTCCGCCTTGTTAAGCTGCCTAGACACATAATAAATCGGGTGTTCTTTCCCATTAACACGTTGCGACAAAACAGCTCCTAGTGCCGTTCCAGAACTATCACATGTTACAATAAATGGCAACTCAAAATCAGGATATTTAAGAACTGGTTTTTCACACAAGGCCTTACACAAAATTCCAAAAGAATTCTGTCTGTCTTCGTTCCACTCAAAGGGGATATCCTTCTTAGTGAGTTGAGTGAGGGTTTGGGCAATCTTAGAAAACCCTTCTATGAATCTACGATAATATCCTACAAGTCCAAGGAATTGCCTAACCTCCTTGACTGTAGTGGGAGCGGGATAAGATTTTATAACGGCTATCTTCTCGTCATCTGGACTTATACCCTGCGCACTAATTATGTGGCCTAAGTACCTTACTGTCTGCAACAAAAAATTGCATTTCTCCGGCTTAAGTTTCAAATTGGCCGGCCTAAGTTTAGCAAATACTGCCTTAAGATTTTGAAGGTGCTCTTCCTTGGTTTTTGAAAATATTATTATATCATCTAAGTAAACGAAACAAATTTTTCCTATAAGTTCTTGCAGCGTATCATTCATTAACCTGGCGAATGTAGAAGGGGCGTTCACTAAACCAAAGGGCATCCTTAGACAGTGATAATGCCCGTCCGGCGTTGAAAACCTGGTTTTCTCTTGATCTTCAGGCACAATTTTAACTTGCCAGAATCCACTTACATAGTCCACCACTGAAAAATACTTTGCCCCACCTAGCATGTCCAAGGTTTCATTAATATTAGGTAGGGGGTACACAAACAAATTAGTAA
>PNEQ01096790.1:0-13280 GCA_003012365.1 Medauroidea extradentata | reverse complement strand
GTTAGGTGCATTTTAATGTCGTTTTTACGGTACTATTTTCATTCAAAGAGTAATGTAATTAAGAGATTTGATAAAAAATACGATTTTTTATTGTTTTGACCCTAATTTATTACATACTTATTTAATTCGAATTTTTGGATAATTCGAAGTTTTTGGACGGTCCCTTGAGGTTCGAATTATCCAAGTTCCACTGTAATAACAAAAGATATGAGAGAATCACGAACAGAGAAAAACTAAAGTAATATACAGATAAGATAACAAGGCCATCAAATTATCAAACAAAGAAAAAGAACTTCCATTTTAAACAACTGGAAATCATGACATAACAGACAAAAATAAATCCACAAGCAACGGGAGGTTTAAAGTTTCATGCTTTGTTAAATTTACGTTGCGATGAATGACTGAGTTAAATTTTACAAGGCTAAATTTAATTACCTACTTTATTTACTAAATTTTTAAAGTTATTCACAAAATATCTTGCAAAGCTTATATGTTCTACTGTTCACTCAGTCTGTGAATATTCAGTATTAATTTTTATTCATTTTTCCAAATCACACCGCACACACTGTTAAAGTTCACATTTTATAAAACCTATTTTTGGTTTACATTACAAATAAAACAATCTTTCCTTGTATTTATTACAACCTTCACATACATCCCACAGACCAAAAACATTCAACCCCTTCATCCTACACTGTGTCTCAATCTCTGCTCCACCTTTCTTTCCCGCTGCCTCATTGGCCACTGCAGATGCGTCAGCCTTTCATGCATTATACTCAAGATGAAAACTGGTCCGCTGAACCACGTTTAGAGTGATCCAATCCGAAACGACCTTTGCACTCCTGGCCATAGGTCATTGGAACCATTTAGTCTTACAGGCAGAGAGACTGAAAGGACACTGTTTTAAGTGTTTCAGAAGGCACTAGGAAAGCATGATAATGGGATTTCAGAATATTGTAAAGTAAAGATACAATTAGGCAAGACCTGTTCCAAATTTCATTTACATTCTTACTAACATGCATGTAAATTTAAATAGAAAGGACTACATTTCAGAAAAAAATATTAATAAATAAAATATAATCTAGCAAGGGTACCTATCCCCTTCGTTCAAAGTCGACAGTTTATAGAAAGAATAATTTTACTTATATAATTTATGGGCATTCCCTTGCTGTATATCAAAACATTTAAGCTGAAAAAATTCCTCCTATCTCCCTCCCCCAAAGCCTTCCTAAGAGAACTGCAGACCTATCAAACAACAAAAGGGTTTCAGATTTCCACTGGCTCCGAACAACTTCAGCCTAGCATACAATGCTGGATACCTGCGTTGGGAGACAAGCACTTGAAAATTCCTGCAACTAAAATGCCCTAAACTAGCACCTACTATGCAAATATTTATCTACAGTATGAAATAAAGTATTATCACAACTTTTTATCCAAAATAATTGCTGGACCTCCTTCAGATAACGGAGAACGTTATGTTCTACGTCGCAATAGGTACATAGTCCAGACAAAAGTCACACTGGCAAAAAAAAAAAATTAAGATGGAAAATTTTTACACCGCAATTTTCTTTTCCTCAAAAACCTCAGGTAATGCACAAACGCTGATGGGTTATACAGTGCATATACACTGTGTCTAATACATACCAACATTTTATTTCCACACAAGAGTTTTAGTTAAATAGGAATAATTCACTTTTAATGTTAAAATAATTTTCTTAAACTTGAAGTAAAAAATACATAAAATAAAAAAATCAGTAACTCTGTTACCAATGACTTGCAAACTAGAAAACTGCAATGCCTTAATGTGATGGCTGTACAGAAATGCTCTGCCGTTTTTTACATTAAAAATAATTACAAAAATACTGTGGCAGAGATCATTTTTGTAATTTATTTACAACAGTCCTGCCGGTCTTATACTGTGAATAACGACTTGGAACATTATGTGTGGATCTTATGTCGACATTATTGTACAATGTTTTATTAATATTACTAACTGCATTCAAAACTTTCCCATTCTACTGATATAAGCAATTTAAAATTATACAAAATGAAATACAATTTACTGACACAACCATTTCAAACACACACATGGTTCATACTCCCTAGGTACAAAGAAAAATAAGGACTTTTATAAATATCTTAAAGGACCTTTTTAAGAACTACAGGACTTTTTTTAAGAACTAAAGAACTTTTTACAACGCAAATAAAACTTAATGAACAATCAAAAAATTTACGAAAAAAATGTAAAATTAACACACAAAACAACGTTAAACAAATATTAGTCCAATAACGCTGACAACAGTTAATGCACTGTGCAGTGTTGATTGCTAAAGCTCGTCTCCGATTCTCATACGGTACACAAACTAATTTTGTACCAGACACTAAAACCTCAGTAGACACATAAGAGATCCAAAGTTTTTTTAAGTAACTTACTGCATGCCATAAATATAGGTGAACTCTAGCACATTTATCAATGCCTAATGCAACGCAAAATAAACAAAAACAAGTGAAAGTTAAATACATTTTGCAATAATTTATATACTGTATTATCAACACTAAGCATGAATACACTATTTACTCTAGTATCTTACATCCTCGCGTACCTTATACACACTATATTTTCACGTATGAATTCGTGGTAAAATTATTTTTTGTAGCATAAAAGTTATTTTCTGTCTCTGGAGCATAAAAGTAGTTCTTTACTTCATTGTCTCGGGAGCATAAAAGGCTCTATGTCTCACGAGAGAGAAAAAAAAAAAGTCTCAATCTTACATACTACCTTTTTCGAAACTAAAAAGTCATAACAAAAAGTGTGTACAGTAGTAAGTTACGCAAGTAAATACACTACTACAAACACAAGTTTGAAAAAAGTTCACAAAATAAGGACTTTTAAGAAGGCCCTAGTGATACATCTTGTATGAGAGACAAATTTCAAAATATTTATTGGCAACATAAGCTGCTAAGGGATAAATAATAAAATTATTTTATGTTTCTTTAAATAAAATTCACAGATAAATAATTCCTTGGTAGACTAATTTTCCTTACTTAATAAATAGTACACTTCTAGTCTGTATTTAATATACTTTAAAATATTTAAGTTCTTACTGACATACCTACTGACTGTATAATTTTATTTAATTAGCGCTAGCACAAAGTGACGCAACCGAGTAGATTATCGTTGGCACATGCCGCTAATGCTTCGCGCCACAGAGGTAGTTTAAAATTTCACCGACAGATGGCATCAGAGTTAGGTTTTCGTCGCTTCGCTTGGAAGCGAATTGCGTCATTCAGTTTGTCCGTTGTGTAACGAATATGGGTTTCTGATAAACACATTCAAAAGTATTAGAAGTGACTGTTTATGAATATCATTGAAAAATTATATGAAGTCATTAGTAATGTAAGTTATGTTTTATGATCGCCAGCCTGAGAATCTGAAAATAGAAACAGCATTTTTTCCCTGTTATGCACATCAAGAAAATACTTTATTTATTGTTTCTCTTTACGTGCGTCGTCGTTCATTGCAGTATGTATAACAGAACTTGAATTCTTGAGTTGTGTGTGTCGTGTGTGTTTTTAGTGACGGTTTTAATTTAAAAGTTTGAATACACTGTACATGGATTTACGAGATTCGTAACTGTAACTAATAGTGCCATTAGAGCAGACACAGAGAAACCAGTGTTATAAGACGTTTACTCGCAGATATTTATAACTAAGATTACTACTGAGAATATCACATATTCAACACCCGTGTATTTAATGAGTACATATTGTAGCTAAAATTTATCGGATCAGTGTAACGTACATGTAGACATAGTACAAGCCTATGTAAATAAAAGCACGTGGCAATGTTGATGTTTACATGCAGCAGAAAGATATAAACTGGCAGAAAATATAAATTATAAATATAATTTTAGAAGGACCCTAACTTACAGAAAACTTACTACATTTGAACAATGACAATTTATCTCAATTGTAGTTTTTAAAGATGCATTCTCTTGATAAGAGTACTGTCATGATAGCAGCTATTTCAATAGTGTAAGATAAACACGGTCACAATAGTATAAGTTTACATGTACATCAAAACAAATGCAATAGCTTCAAAATATTGAACCTGTACTTTAAGTAACTAGTGACTGTAAAAACTAATTGTGGTAATATAAGCTATAAAAGGTAAATATCAAGAGTAGCTATTCACTGTATAACAACTAAAACTATTCAGCCAAACTACTGATTTTTCGAGTCCTAGTTCATTAATAAAAAAATGTTTCCAGCATGGTACGTAATTGGATCTACTCAGTTGTTGGCTGGTCAATGGATTTTTCTGAGTAGTCATAAATTTGGTGAGTTGTATGTTGGCGGCATCTTAAAAAAATTTGAGTATCATGTTGACGGCATACTGCAATATCTGCAGAAGCTGTAAATTTCAAAACAGTGCGGAATATCCTTTTGCACTGGTAATAAGGCATTAGCTTCGTTTCATTCAAACTTGGTATAGTTACAACACATTTTCATTATGGCAGCTTGAATGAAACTGATTTGGCTAATTTTGTGCTGCATGCATCCACTGAATACAAAGATTTGTGTAAGGACTGGCCAATAAACTAGTTTGTGAAAATGAAATCATAAAACCACTACTAAACAACCAAAATTAATAGACGCTTGTCTCAGGGGTGAATTTGAAATTTGTGTGGCGATTAGAACATGATAGTTAACATAACCTCAATACCTCATATTTTGTATATACAGTGAACCCTCGATAACTCGGACCTCGATGTCCCGGACTTCGGATAACTCGGACAGAATTTCAAAAAACAAAATTAATTTTAATTAAATTATTTTTTGGTCAAAAAAAATAAGAAAATTGTGTCTGCCTCATTTAAATCCATCACGTTTTATTTAAAAACGGTATTAAGCTTTAAAAGCAGTTGCTCATCGCTACGTAGCCTTTAATAATCCCACCGTAAAATATCTGGCAAGTTCCGTGTGGTTAAATGTTGCTAGCAAGGCGCACGAGTAGAGATGCAACTCAGCAGGCAGACCTCGCTTCTTTATCTTTCCTCCCTCTTCTCCGCGCGAGCCACACACGCACTGCGTCGTAAATAAACACTACAGTATGATGCTGGTGAATTGGACAGTAATTGCAGGTCACAATGGCACCTAAAGGGGAATTTATTTTGTTCTGGTATGTGCGATAAATTCAAGATTGCAAAATAATTTGTTCCGGTAATCTAATAAAAAAAATTAAAAGCCATTGGTTTGCATTGCAATGTAGGCAAGGTGGTGAGAGGGTTTTACGACCCTTTAACGACGTCTTACAAGCCGATGAGGGTGAAGTGAGGCGAAAGAACAACACAACATCTATGCCCGAGCAAGGATTCGAAACCAGGACCTCTTGCACCGTAAACTGGCGCCTAACCCGCTACGCTAGAGGCCGGCGCGATATCGAGAAAAAAAAAAAAACAGGGCTTTAAAAAAAAGGGAAGGGAGCAGAAAGGGGCTTTTCCCCCGGGTCGCACATTCTACAGGGCTTCGGTTTTGAAAAAGTTAAATGGTTAAAACGAATGGGCTTTTATTGAATTCCCCTTAATGTTGATGGTATCTGTGAAATTTATTTTAAGTGTAATGAGTGTAAAGACGTCACTGATCTACGACGACGCAGCCAAGGTAAGATAGTATGATGAAGGGAGGCCTACAAGCGCACATTATCACTTCAACCACGGCCGTAGACTTCAACTAAACAAAAAAAAAAAAAGTGGAAAGGATGACTGGGATTTACATTGCTCCTGGCCTCGTATTCTAGCAAAGAGGCCATGGAAAAAAAATATATTTCTCGTAGAAAACCAGCAGCTGTCTGCAGACACTGTGACATGCTGATGTAGAGCATTTTTTAACGTAAACATCTCATGAGTTGCGTGTGGTCACGTGCAGTGTTATTACTGTAGAGACTGTACCGGTTGACCTTGACAACTTCCGCTCGCGCTCTACCACCCTAGCTTATCTCACAGACACACACGCACTCACATAGACTGTCGTCAGCCAGACAAGAGAAGGGGGTGAGAACTTTTACGTGGTAGAAGGGTGCCTTGGTGCCAGCTTCTAGTACAGATAAAAAAAGATCAGCCAGAAGTAGCATAAAAAAATAAATAAAAAAGAATCTGCCGGCCCAGGTTGTTTGACATTCTTTCTTTTATGGTTCTCCCGTTACAGCGATAATTCCCCCACTACCCCCTCCTGTAAATTGATACGTACAAAGCAGTATATTATATTACCGCTTCTTTTGCTTGTAGAAATGATAGCGTACTGATTTCCTCACGTTTCTTGTGATTAATGACTGATTACCCCTCCTCCCCGGACACCCCTCGATAACACGGACAAATCGTAACTCGGACAGCTTCTCCCCCCTTTTAGTCTGAGTTATCGAGGGTTCACTGTATAAGTTAAGGTGTTTTTTATTTAGTTTTGATTATTGTAATAGTGCATACAAATACTTTTTAAAACTGGCATGCTTATGTGCGAGAATATATCCTTTTTAACTGATTTACGACATTCAATTACGGTCGGGGTTTTTTATTTTATCTAAAATCTATTTTTCATACAAGTAACCCCAAAGTAGTGCCTGGTCCAAAAAATTACTTCCGGATATACTATTACAATATATACTAGATATAATTTTTAAAAAGGCTTAAATACGAATGTGAAGTTCAGAGGTTATATTATTACCATGTGCTAACCACCACACTATCAAAAATTTCACCCTTACATAGACAAATATACATAACTTCATGTCGTTCACATTTTACTATCGACAAGAATTGTGAAAACCTTCATATCACACACACCTTATTAACCAAACCTTCACAAATGAAGCTTAACTAATTTAAACTTGGTGTGCTCATTTACTACACTACACCAGCTACATCTCCTCCAAACCAGCTGTAATTTTTTCTGCAAAAATTACCAAGGTGTAACTATACCAGCTTGAAAAAAACTCTAGTGTATTCACATGACGTCACATGTTGAATGAAACACCTTTTATTCTCGTGTAGCTACACCAGCTTGAAAAAAACTCTAGTGTATTCACATAACGGCACATGTTGAATGAAACACCTTTTATTCTCGTGTAGCTACACCAGCTTGAATAAAACGAAGCTATTGTAATTGTATAGGACCTACTAGTAACATATACTGCACAAAAATTCTAGAGGTAAACCCAAATATTTCAGTAGCAAAAAAGAATTACAAAGTGAAAGGTCTATTTAAACAAAACCACTTCTTTTGGCATTTATTGATGGTTTACTATATGTAATTAAATTGAAAATGTAAAAAATTTACATTTTCAGAAAATTCAATTACAGTGAACCCTCGATAACTCGGACCTCGATGTCCCGGACTTCGGATAACTCGGACAGAATTTCAAAAAACAAAATTAATTTTAATTAAATTATTTTTTGGTCAAAAATCATAAGAAAATTGTGTCTGCCTCATTTAAATCCATCACGTTTTATTTAAAAACGGTATTAAGCTTTAAAAGCAGTTGCTCATCGCTACGTAGCCTTTAATAATCCCACCGTAAAATATCTGGCAAGTTCCGTGTGGTTAAATGTTGCTAGCAAGGCGCACGAGTAGAGATGCAACTCAGCAGGCAGACCTCGCTTCTTTATCTTTCCTCCCTCTTCTCCGCGCGAGCCACACACGCACTGCGCCGTAAATAAACACTACAGTATGATGCTGGTGAATTGGACAGTAATTGCAGGTCACAATGGCACCTAAAGGGGAATTTATTTTGTTCTGGTATGTGCGATAAATTCAAGATTGCAAAATAATTTGCTCCGGTAATCTAATAAAAAAATTAAAAGCCATTGGTTTGCATTGCAATGTAGGCAAGGTGGTGAGAGGGTTTTACGACCCTTTAACGACGTCTTACAAGCCGATGAGGGTGAAGTGAGGCGAAAGAACAACACAACATCTATGCCCGAGCAAGGATTCGAAACCAGGACCTCTTGCACCGTAAACTGGCGCCTAACCCGCTACGCTAGAGGCCGGCGCGATATCGAGAAAAAAAAAAAAAACAGGGCTTTAAAAAAAAGGGAAGGGAGCAGAAAGGGGCTTTTCCCCCGGGTCGCACATTCTACAGGGCTTCGGTTTTGAAAAAGTTAAATGGTTAAAATGAATGGGCTTTTATTGAATTCCCGTTAATGTTGATGGTATCTGTGAAATTTATTTTAAGTGTAATGAGTGTAAAGACGTCACTGATCTACGACGACGCAGCCAAGGTAAGATAGTATGATGAAGGGAGGCCTACAAGCGCACATTATCACTTCAACCACGGCCGTAGACTTCAATTAAACAAAAAAAAAGGAGGAAAGGAAGACTGGGATTTACGTTGCTCCTGGCCTCGTATTCTAGCAAAGAGGCCATGGAAAAAAAATATATTTCTCGTAGAAAACCAACAGCTGTCTGCAGACACTGTGACATGCTGATGTAGAGCATTTTTTAACGTAAACATCTCATGAGTTGCGTGTGGTCACGTGCAGTGTTTTTATTACTGTAGAGACTGTACCGGTTGACCTTGACAACTTCCGCTCGCGCTCTACCACCCTAGCTTATCTCACAGACACACACGCACTCATATAGACTGTCGTCAGCTAGACAAGAGAAGGGGGTGAGAACTTTTACGTGGTAGAAGGGTGCCTTGGTGCCAGCTTCTAGTACAGATAAAAAAAGATCAGCCAGAAGTAGCATAAAAAAATAAATAAAAAAGAATCTGCCGGCCCAGGTTGTTTGACATTCTTTCTTTTATGGTTCTCCCGTTACAGCGATAATTCCCCCACTACCCCTCCTGTAAATTGATACGTACAAAGCAGTATATTATATTACCGCTTCTTTTGCTTGTAGAAATGATAGCGTACTGATTTCCTCACGTTTCTTGTGATTAATGACTGATTACCCCTCCTCCCCGTTGTTTGCTGGCGGCTATCTACCTTGCTCCCGAGTAGGGTTGACCGGAGTCGATCAGGAGAAAATATCAAGTTGAATAAATAAGAGTTCTGGCAGGCCAGTAGACTTTTATTGCACAAGGTTTTTGTTCTATTTTAAAGTAATTCTACTATCAAGTACATTGAGCTAGGTTTTTAAAGTGAATCTTGTACATCTTGGCTAGTCTTTTCTGTCTCGTGTAAGAATTCCACTTGTTAACAGTTGTGTTTACATTCCTTATTACCATTGTTGCCATTATTATTAAGCAGTGGTTTCCTCTGCCACAAGTCATTTCTGAACAAACACATTCAGCTGACTCTCAGGGCCGTACCTTTAAACTGCTTTTGAATGACAACCAACTGCTATCCCCATAGAGAAAGCAATGGTGAGCAGTTGGTTGTAATTCGAAAGAGGTCTACAATTTCGACCCTCAAACTTTGCAGTACACCTAAATTAAAAATATTTTTCTGTGGAAATTTTACTTATCATAGGTCTTCAGAACTGTCAAAAACTATAATTCTTTCAACATCACTGATAGCTGAAAGATTCTTGCTATACATTGCATTGAATGTTCTTCTGTCATGTATTGTATAATTGTATATACTGTTACGTCAAATACCTTATATAAGATATTTGGATATGTATTACGCCTATTTATAGGCTTTTGTAATATATTATTATTTTTTTGTTTTTCAAAGATATGTAGGCCTATGTGTTGAATGTATACACATTTTTGACATGCTCCATATGAAATTTTAGTGCACTAAAATAAATAAATATAAATAAATAAAATAGGTCTACATCTTCTTCCTCCATTTGTGCTTTACCCACCTTACTACAAAGAAACCAGAAAAATTTGAGAAAGGGGGAACAGGGAATTTTTTTTACAATTGCAATAAATATGAATATACAATATCTGAATTACAAATCTGGATGGTATACGTATTTACATTTGGGCCAATACACACAGTACCCTACTACAAAAATGAAATAACCAGTAAACGTGACATAAAACTTGGTACACTCATCACTGCTTCTTGCCCACAGCTTTCCTTTTGTATAAACAATCTACTTGAGGGAAAAAATTAAAATAAAATTGCAGGGAAGTAGTGGTTTTTATCCCCAGACATATAATTGACATGTGAAATTTAAATTTAACACTGATTGCTGTATGCCAGGTCTTAAAACTGTTAAGTTCTCTTGTTTGCCTTCTTTCCACATTCCTGCACCTAGCTGGTAAGTAAACGTTCAGAATGAATCAGACAGGCCAATTCTCCGCTTTACTCCTTATTGGACTGACCTTAAGATAAGTTACTATATATTATTTAGTCACCACAGGTTTAGTATAATTTGACAGTAAATTTAAAGAATTTTTTCCAATTTTTCCAGAAAATGGAGGGAAAGAAACTTGATTTTTACCTGTTTTTTTTTCCTTTTGCCAATTTTTCTGAAAATTTTACTTGATGCACATTAGAATGGGTAAAAAAAAAGTGTATTTTACGAGTAGCAATTTCCAAAAGGTAGAGCACAAAAGTTGCATATTTACATGCAAATTAACGGAAAAAATAGTATGTTATATCTTCAGTTCGCGCAAAGGGACCAAAGTTTGACGAAAAATTACAAAAAACATTAAATTTGACATCCAAGCCGCCAGATAATAGGAGAATTATATTTTTAAACACCATGCACAACATTTTCAATTTGTGTAAAAGGCCCAAAGTTGATGAAATTTGGTGTTTTTACAGATATTATGGTGGCCACAAAAATCTGAATTTTAAATTCAAGAACATTTCCAAGATTTCAAGGACACAAAACCAATTTTCAAGAAAAGAACAACTGTACTTCCTACACGGACATGGTCAGTAATAGCTACTAGGAATACCTTAAATTTATTAAAAATCTTTTGTTAATATAGTATTTTTTGTCAAATATATCACACATACCGTTGCATTTAAACAAGTTAGTTCCGTGTAATATTTTTTCTTGTCCAATTAGAGAAAAAGTATTAATCATGAGAGGACTGGAATTTGCAACAATCATGGTTCAATAATGGTAACAAGGCAAATGTACAGTCAGAAATGTTGCTTTAACCACACAATGCTTCAAAATATGGTCCTGATGTTTAAGAAGATGAGGAATCACATTTCATACATTTTTTAATTTACTTGATGTCACATCCACTGCATTTTTTTTTTTTTTTGCAAATTGGTTCCTATATGAGAAATTAATACAGATCTACACATGCTTACAGTAAAATAGTTTTATTGCAGAGCTTACATCTTGCCAATGAACACACACATGTACACACACACAAATACTCTCACCCTTACAAACACACACTATCACTCACTCTCTTTTTTTTCAAAATGAAAATATGGGTACTGCAACCAAGACAGTTGGAACAAGGTTTCCTGCACCAAATACATTGTATTTGAAGCCCAAGATCCTGAAATAATACCAGCTTTGTTAATACACAGTATCTCTAGGCTATTATTAGCACGTTGCAAATGTTGGTTACATTTCAGGTTCGTATAGCCAAACAAAAAAATATCAATGTTTATGCTTCATTAGAAGTACGTCTTGACAAGTATCAAACGGACAATCATTCAACTGTCAAACAAAAACAAAATAACTCTAGGACAAGTATGGAAATTCAAGCATTTTTCCAGGATTTTTAAGGACATGTCAAAATCAAGGACAACTCAAGCTTTACAAGAATTCAAGGACGTGTGGTCACGATGCAGGTAAAAAAATACTCACAGTTAAGCATTCTAAAATTTTCAGAATAATTGGTGAAAGGAAAAAACCAGGAAAAAAATTAAGTTTTTTCCCCAAATTTTATGGTAAAATTAGAAAAATAGCAAAAAATTTCTTTAAAATCATTGTGAAATCATACTAAACCTGTGGTGGCTAAATAATGTATAGTAACTTATAGAAGGTCAATTAAATAAGGAGAAAAGCAGAGATTTATTTGGCCTGTCTGAATTATTTTGAACATTTACTTACTAGCAAGGTGTAGGGATGTGGAAAGATATCATAGAATTAGAAGTTTCACAAGAAGAAAACAGCAAATCATAAAGTTGATAAACGTGAAACAACAGCAAAGTTCACCATTTAGCATGTTAGTGTGTTACTTGTGAATTTGAACTACAAAGGGTTTTTTATTGTAATTGAAACTGTTTTCCTGACAAAGATTGTAAGTTGGGTCTGAATGAGCATGAGAACTATTTCTGGTTAGTTCATATATATGTTTGTTTTTGTGTAACCCTACCAAGTTTTATGTTAAATTTACTGATTATTTCATTTTCGTAGTAGGGTACTGTGTGTATTGGCGGATAGGCCTGAATGTAAATGCATAGCCGATCCAGATTTGTATTTCAAAAACAGTGTAATAATTTTTATTGCAATTTCCCCCCCTCCACCCACAACACAATTTTCTGTAATTTTTCACCTTGATGAAAAAAAATCCCATTTTTCTAATTTTTACATCAAAGGAAAAAAAATTTTTTCCTTGTTTTTTCCATAGCTTCAGAACCCTATTCACAGTATTTTACTAAATCTAATAAATGATATAACCATTGCATGTTATTTATGTTTGCAACTCTAAATCACAATTAAAATGGTTTATTGGAATTATTCTGACAATGCTGTTATATACAGGATGAGTCATCAGCTCTGCGACAAACTGTGACAAGATGTTCCTTGCAAAATAACAGTTAGTAAATGTCTGGCAACGAATGCCTGGAAACCACTCCTAAGGGCAGGAAACCCCTGTGAAGATGGGGTTGCAAGTATGGTTTTTATTGAATTTGACGGGAACCATTTGATATTAAGGGATGAAAATTTGTAGGTATGCCAAACAATTCAGTGGCTGTGGCACGCCATTACCCCTGTTGATCTACCGCATACCCAACATAGTCAAATGGGGGTTACCACCCCTTGGAATGGTGAAAAAAGTGTCTTCGGACGGCGTTACAAAAATGATGACCACGGATTATGAATAACCTTTCAAGGACGTACAAAAAAGGTCCTCTTGGTAAGAACACCTCCGACGAATGGTTTGCGAGAAAACATACCTCCAACATTTAAATTGCACGTAATGCTTATGGGGTGGCTACGAGGGTTCGAAAATGACCTTAAGTCCCGCTGTAACATAACCACATTTGCTGTATGTAAAATGTTTTCATTACATGTGTTTTACTTATATTGGAATTGAATTGTTATGTGGTAAATAATTGCAAAAAGTACACGTGTACTGTTAAAGTAGTATGTCTGTATTGAATGTGCTATGTTCAATTAGCAAT
>PNEQ01096789.1:0-13279 GCA_003012365.1 Medauroidea extradentata | reverse complement strand
TAGAGGCGATGTGGCCCTCAGTACACGTGTATCGCCCTCACATCTCGGCACTCAGGTGTGGATTGTAACAAGTACACCATGTAATTACACAGCGTGGTGATAGTAGCACAGAGGATTGTGACACAGACAAGCGTGTGGTAGTCTTGTTGGGGCAGGTTACCTACTGCAAGCCTGTACGTATATCCAGTGTCGTAGAGGCGATGTGGCCCTCAGTACACGTGTCAGTATCGCCCTTACATCTCGGCACTCAGGTGTGGATTGTAACAAGCACACCATGTAATTACACAGCGTGGTGATAGTAGCACAGAGGATTGTGACACAGACAAGCGTGCGAAGGTACTGGGTGGTCCTGGTATGCACAGGACCACTAGGTCTGACAAGTGTCAACACATATCTTATTACCAACTACTTTAGAAGTGATTGAGAATTCCTCAAACTTTCTTTTCACAAGCACGTGAACAATGGAAACACTAAAATATCTATAGATTACCCGTGCAATCACGCATACGCAGACGCACGCACAGAGAAAGAAGAAATGGAAATATCGAAAGCATAAAACTGTACACTGTTTTATTCAGTTCATGAAATTTGCACTTGCGCACTACAGCACCCAGCTAGTTGGCTTGACGCCGTATGCACATAACCATATAATGAACAGTGAAGTCTAAAATTTCAATTCTGCAGTATGAAAAGATCGTCTATAACGGATCAGCAAGCGATTACATGTTTCTTTAAACGTCTGAAAAAAAAAAAACTAGAGCAGTGGTGATGACGGACAAGATACTGGTAGTGAGTGTGACTTTTTGTAATGCTATTACGACAGTTTTTTGTTTGTTGTTAATTACAGAAAATATACACTGTAGAATCACACACAGTTTTAAATCTTGGCTTTTTTTAATTGATATTTTTCCCGTTATGTGTATTAGATATTACTGATACTTTATTTGTGATATATAATTTCTTGCAACATAGTGATAATATATCTATTAGCAAACTGTATTTGCTTGCAAAGCTGAAGCTGTGTCAGCTATTAAAATTAACTATGAGTCCATTGCGAATGCTATTGAGACAACAGTGGAAGGGGCTATTAACGGTAAAGCTAGAGCAAGTGGGAAAGGTATCCTCACTCAGATGAAGTCTTTCAACTTCATACTGAGCTTAGAAATCATGCATCATATTTTACTGATGATTTTGAAGACAAGCAAAATGTTACAGTCGCCTATTATTGATTTGTGTGTGGCAATGGATGATGTTTGCTGACGTGGCAGATGCTTGCCTCTGTTTTACAACATTTGAGAAATCAAGAGTCAAGCTTCGATGAGATGTACGGTAAGGTAGAGAAAAAAATGTGTCAAATTAGAAATTGATGTACCAAATCTGACAAGGAAACGTTACCCCAGATAACTATTTAGAAAGCACTTTTATATTTGAATCGATGAAGGACGAACGCAGAGTAGTCATATTTAGAGCTGTGATCGACTCCCTCGTTCAAGGTTTGAAAACGCGATTTTCTCAAGAAACCCAAGAAATTATTTCTGCTACTGGCAGAACTCTAAGACTCGCTCCCACTCGGAACGATGTTCTGACATTAAGAGACAAGTTTTGCTCGAGTGTTCCAGACTTCAAGCTGAGATGTGTCTGCTGAGAAGCAAGACAGGGGAAGAGTATCCTCCGAAAACTATTAATGACTGGCTGATATGGATTTCAGAGTACAACCATAACCAAACTTACGAAAACTTCTACCAACTGCTGGCCAAATTCATTGTTATTCGTATAACTAGTTGTTCCTGCGAGAGCGGATTTTCCAAGCTGAGCCATGTTAAAACCAAATTGAGATCAACAATGGCTCAAGACTGCCTTCAAAATATCATGCTTCCTTATAGTGTGCACAATATTGCTAATTCTGTCCAGGTGGCAGATGTTATTGAAGAGTTCAAAACTATAGTAACATTTTATTGGTGAATGAACTTGAGATTTTTTTGAGAATCATTCGAGGCCTAAACATATTTCTAAATGTGCACAGGCCTTTATTAACTTCCCAAATTTTTTATTGGTTTTCTTTTTAAAAAATACCTCTTGTTACATGTTATCATGTTGTGTACTTAAGCAGGTTTTATTGTGTAGTTTGTTGTGATACTGTGCATGCTATTGCTTTACTGAACATAACCTAAGGATTTTTAATACATTTGTTTTTGTCCCTAGTGCAAGTTTTATCTTACAATGGTTATATCAGAATCGAAGTAATCGAGGAGTGTTCAATGTACCGTAAGGTACGGTTACTTTGCCATATTATGAGGTAACATTACACCACAATTTGTTGTTAAAAATAACTGTTAGCATCCTCTTAAAGGGATTAAAATTTCACAGTCCACAGCAGTCATAAACGACATTACTTTACTATGTATTTAAAAATTAATCAATGGGGTGGTGCAAAGTTAACCAGGGGGTGCAAAGTAACCTCACTTTACGGTACCTACAAAAATCATTCACATAAAATATCTAAGAATGTAATTGACGTATTTTAGTAAAGTTTTTTTTAGCTGTTTATATATTAATGATTTTTAATTGTTTCGTCTAAATTATATCCCACCCTTCCCAATGCTCCGAAAAAAATATTAAAATATTTATCAAATTAAAATATAAGATGTTTTATCAAACATCATGATTTAAAAATTGTATAGCTAAAAAAACTAAATATTGACTTGACTACTTTTATGTGTTATAGTTTTTAGGTTTTGTATTTATTAAATTTACGACTAAAAACATTATCTTCAAAAAATATTAATATTTTTACCAGTGTTACACTCAATGTCCATATACCAAACACTGCTCAAATGGCGTCATTTTCACCTTGAAATTGAACATTTTTTTCGGGGGAGGGCCCCCGGACCACCCTCCATATTGGGGAGATCAGTGACGACTCGGACCACCCACCATATTGGGGAGATCAGTGACGACTAGGACCACCCATTAGCTAATCTCTAGCTTCGCCTATGCGGTGTTGATTGGTTAGACATGTCCGCCCTCCCTCGTGTATATCTCAAGACCCTGAGTATACATCGCCGCCTTGTTGTCTGAGGTAAGGCAGGGTGGATGTAGTTCTCTGCCGACCAGACATACAGACAGACAGAGGAGGGTGGAGAGACCTGCACATCCTCACCCTTCTACATGTGTGTGTGTGTGTGTGAAAGCCAGCATCTCTCCCCTCCCTACTATATACACCTCACACATGTGATATCCATCCTTGGCTCCACAAGACACTACCTGCGCCACAACTACGCAAGTCCCCAAGAGAGGACAAACCTAATAATTGCAGTCTATAACGTTCATCTACAAGGAGGTACGACGGCCACCATCTTGTATTACTCAAGGTGAGTCTGAACTCGACCGACAAATGTTGTAAGGCAAGCACTTATGAACAATAAGGTAGGGTTTACGCGTAACAGTTCGGCTAAAGAGCATAGGGAGGAATAAGTAACGACCACATGGAAATGGATGTGCAGAATGAATTGTAATAAAAGTATTGAAAACAGCTGGTACGTCTGAGGATAAGAAGACAGGTTTCCTGACGATGTGATCTGTCATATCGTAACCGCAACGTTGTATCGTGGTTAGATGCATGCTTGTGAAAGAACGCGTGCAATCTTAGTCAAAACATCCTCCGGCCAACCTTTTCCACTAAACCTGCGGCCGAAGTAGCCAGTGTAGATAGGAGTGGCGTTGTTCAACGCCTGTGTGGTTATGCAACTAACCTTGCACTGCTACCACAGAGCTGACGTATAAACTGTTGTCTGAACTACCCCAGCATCGTGAGGTTTGTAAAATTACAGTTGATAGCCATATTGATAAGACATGAGGTGAGAGAGTTGACGGAAGAGGCGTGGGTAGATGTGAGGACTCGCGTAGGCCTGCCACTCACACGATACGACGGAAGTCGTCGGTGTGCGGATATCAGCGACTTCCTGTGCACGTGGACGCTAACCACGGCACGGCAGGGTCGTCAGGGAGAACTGCTGGCTCAGTGGCCGCATGCTAATGTCCTCACTACTACCTCCATAGCCCAGTGGTTTTATTTAACTCCGGTAACACGGAGAAGAGAAAGTAGTCAGTTTTGTAAGAATACATACGACGTTTATCGACAGCTTGCACAACTGAATGTGTCAATACTGTACTTGCATACCGCTACTTAGCTGCTACTCTGTATTTGTCGCACGCAATGAAGATCTGTACATGCCTGTGTGAAGTTTGGCAAGAATAGCAATGTTTGTTCACACAAAGAAGGGAAGTGAAGAGGCGTATATAACGCGTACAGTTATGTCGACTTGACTACGGAGTGGCTCACTAGTCTTGTAATGATCACACATCGTGGTCCCACGTGACGCAACTGTACACGCTGATGAAATACTCGCAGATCAGCCGGCTCCCGTGCCACGTACTTCAAATATCTTGTAATGTACAGGGAAACACGTTTGTTTAACGAAGTTATTCCACATGTGCACATTTTGCCAATGTACTAAAACAAAACTTCGACTTCGGACATGAACTCATTACAAACAATGTTTCCAAGTCCTCCAACATGGCTAATGGTCTTCTTGTACTGTGGAACTTCTGACTGTACTAACTGGATGTATGTGGAACTCAAATGTACATGTGAACTGAACTTCGTCACAGACTTTCCAATACAATCTCATAGTAATGTATCTACGGGGATATTGCACGCTAGTTCAGCGCTTGTCTCGTTGTAGTGCGATATTCACGGGTCTGCGCTGTGGCAATCAGATCACTGCAACTATATCATGACCAACTGTGTGTGGCAACACTGAACTTCACATTACCCTGACTATGTCGCAGTGTTGCCACGTTGTCCCACCCATCATGGTGTACTGAACATTCATAGCTTTCTTGTTACCTCGAACTGACACAGCACGTTATTATCACCGAGTGATATAGTAAGTCAAGTGTTTGCTGCATACATACGTACAATATGACAGTTAAAAAAAAACATGGTCTAGATACGTCAGAGTACCACTCTCAAAACTTACACCATGTCTTAACCGCCAATTATAAAGTATAACTACATAATTAAAAATAGTAAGCCAGCTATGCTCTGCTGTCTGACACGCGAATATTTCTGCTACTCTCTCTCTCTCTCACATCTGTTCAGTTACAGAATACAAGCACTGACAGATAAAACCATGAAGATCACATTACAGACAATTAACAACAGTTAATATATTAGTCATACGCGCTTCTCATGACACTAGCTTAGGCCACTCAACAATGGGCAGAGCTTAATTAATGTATGTGGTTTAATAATCATTCTAGATACATTTTATATTTCTTCTACGTAGGAACGTTCAGGACTCAAGTATAGTTGCATCTCATCAAAGTTTACAGACGTCATCAGAGATCCTGAACAAGGACATAGTTCTCATATATTGACATTTACCCTAACTTTCTCTACAACACATTGGGTGAATGGTAAGAATAGCATTTATCGCCAACCACTTAAGAAAGAATATTCAATTTGTTTGTGTGTGTCGGATTGGCGAATAGTGTATGTAAAGTATAATATTGTAATGGTTGTCTGGTGAAATGCGGGGATGTGCAGTGTGGTGTGTGGTGTGACGACCTTGAACACGCAGCCAGAGAGTGTGCAATGTGCGTGGAAGACAGCGCAGTAATGTGCTACTTTCACTTGAGTGTGGTATGTACTCTCTCCAGTACAAGCCAGCTAACTGCGAGTAATTACACAGTCTGATCTTGAAGCTAGCTCTCATACTAACACACTACTTATGTCAATATTAGCCATAGCCCTCGCCAGAGAACAGGCAGCAAGGAAGATACAAGGGTGACATTAGCACGCGCATCAAGTGCCACATCGTCTCTATGCACAAACCTGTGAACTGCTGAGCGAGCAGCCACGTGTCTGCATAGCTAACAAGGCGAGGTGACTGGTACGAGGCAACTGTCCAAGCCAACAAGCATGACGACCCCGCCAGGAAGCATACATGTCTGCGTGGTCTCAGTATAGTCCTCTAGTTGAGTGTCGTGTGCTTAGAAGCGAACATGCTAGCAGTGAGAGAGCTTATACTCGATCTTAGTCTCCTAGTCTCCTGATCATACTACACACAAAGCATTGTTACAGAAGACAGAGCTACATTGTTTATATGACGATACTTCAGGAAATGAACACTAAACTGATGCACATCCGTTGAGTTGTACTGCATCAGTTTTTATATTTCGCTCTCTTCTAATTAGTCATGGCATACAAGTGGCATGTCGAAGAACATAGCAACACGGTCATTCATAACGCCTACGTACACAACCTGTACTAATTTGTTCAAGGCCATTTACCTTTCATTTATCTCAAACAATTGAAAATAACTAGAATATTTTTTAACCAAATGCATTGAAAAAATTTTGACACTGTGTACAGTCATGCCATACACAATTTTGCCAGAGGAATTTTTAAAATAATGTACAGTTTGTTAGAAAAAATTATTTTGGTTCATTTCGGCTTATTTTGATAACAAAATATGTACTATTTCAAGGGCAAATATCTAAAAACCAATTTGGTGAATTGCAACAGAAAAATTCAGAAACAAACTATGATATATAAGTGTTAAAACTGCCAGAATGAATTTTTGATATATGTACTAATTTGCGTTAAAAAATATATTTTCTAAACCTATGCAAAACTAAAGAGAAAGGCCTTAAGTGCATTTATTAGCGTAGTTTGCAAGCTAACCAATGGCGTACGAAGAAGGAAGGGATACGATATTAATTCAGTTACAGGAAAATAACCACAAAAGGAATCCAGAGTTAAAATAGCCTCGAGGTCGTGAAGTCACGTGCTGCCTGATGTTCCGCAGTTTAGCCACACTACTGGCTGGCAGTCAAGTTGACATCGTTTATAACAAGATGTCCTTGAAGAACACAGAGTTGGCTAACCTCGTAGAACGAGATGGTAGTGTTTGTAAAGTATAACAACACAATATGATCACACAGGCGCTAGGAGAGATAGAGTATTGCCACGTTCATATCTGCATGTGTGAGACAGAGCATTGTATATCATTTATAGCATCTATGTACGACATTGTCGCAAATCTACAATGACTTTGGTATAACTAAAGGCGAGTATGTCTCGTATACCTACAACAATACAGCATAGACTGCAACACTGCTGGACGAGGTGTTGACATAGCGAGGTCTTGGTGTAGACATGTTGGCTGGTGACACATACTGTGTGGGATCAGCGAGGCATTATTAACTACGCACGTTTGTTTCCGTCATCGTTGTAATATCTGGCCACACGTAGCACGACCTTGGAACTAATTACCAGAGCCATGCCAGTCCACACACTGCCTTGCCTCGGAGTAGAAATGTCGCCCGTGCATTCACCTGAGTACAACAATAATACTTCTCATGATTCACGCCTAGACTACTAATAGAAGTGCAGTAGTTGCCTTCTACACTAAGCAGTCACATGTCATTATATTTGTGCTAAGTATAGCGGTTACGTCAAATAAATTCTTGTCTTGGCTTTGTCTTACCAATAACATTGACATTTTTATAAATAAGAGCAGTCTGGAAAAACATTTTGTAATATGCGTACTGTATTTTTTGAACATGGCCGCATAGTTTGAAGTGTATTGTTTTCATAGTAAATATAGTATACCTTACTACCGAAAATTTTTAGCGTGCCTACTATTCCCATAATAAGACAAAAGCCAAAAATGTCAAATTACGGTAGCACACATCCAACGAAAATCAACAGTCTTACTGAAACGAAATCATTTATACTGAAATAAGCTTTCACGGACATGCTCAAAGTTATGAACATATATAAAAGTACTTATTTTTGGTATTTTGAAAAAAAAAAAAATTAATGTAAAGCATTTTTACTTGTCTGTGATGAATGTCACTATTGTGTATTTTCTATTCCGACTTGTTAAAATATCTCCACGGTATTTAGGAAAATAATATAAATGTATATTGAGTGATAGTTTTATGCCTACTATATTATATTCACATATACAAATATGTTAAATTTATGTTACAGAATACACCCGAATTTATAGATGTATATTGCGAGTGTTAAATGCTCTCATAACTTAGGTTATATCAGCCTAGTTGTGGAGGATAGTGTTTATTTAAAACATACACGTTCAACATATCCTAACAATTGTAATTGGGAAAATACACTACACATTCCTGTGATAAAATATTGCGCGTAGTCTTGTTACACAAGCACCATCTCATAGTTTACAGTGCAGTACTCATAAAAATTAAGCAACATGCATATTATACGGTACACTACCTAAAAATGTTAACTTTCAAAGAATTTGACAATCAATACGGAAAAACAACCAACGGTAATGATAGCCACCCTAGGAAATGGAAATAGTTTTTAACGATTTAAAGAGGAAACATGTAGGTAGTTTGAAGTGTTTCTCGTTTACTATAGTAGTTATTATATCGTAACATTGGCTTAGGTGCAAAGATTACGATAAAGGAAAGAGTTACTGGGAAAATACAAAATCAGAAAATTTGCTGAAACAGTTAAAATTCTTGCGAAATCTATTTCTAGTGTTAATTCATGTCCGCCATCTTAAAATGTCGGGATAAAACTACACGGGAATATCATCCAAACTTATGGAAAGTTTCTTTCTCTGGCGTGCATGTTGAGCTGAGTACCAATAGTTGTCACTATCTTGGATGAGACTTGCTATTCATCCTCACTACACATTTTGTACTTTAGCCATCGACACGATAACTTGTCTAGAGTTAGTATAACTGAATAGATTACTACTGTATATAATATATGTAATCAGCAGCAGGAAACAATTTTTCCTACCTATGGTAACTAGTAAAAACTTAACAACTGCAGTGAAGATGCAACAACTTCATAGACCTTAGTAACAGCTGTACTACATAGCGTATAAACACCCTGAAATAGTAGGTTCACTTTCAAATGAACACTCCTCAACACTTGTTATTTACAAAAACTGTATTTTATTGGAGCCAAAGATAAATTTTGAGGGTGGTGGAACGCTTACAGTAGTTTTTAGTTTCAAGGTGTCTTCATGATAAAATTATAAATATGTATGTAAAATGTATGATAGAAAGATGTAAGCAGGGCTCGCTTTATCGTGAGAAGTCTATAAATATGAATGTGTAGAGCTTCAGTGTAACGTCAATAGTTCTCAGATATGGAGCAGGTAATGGTTCTCCAATAAGCTGCGTGATAAGAGGTAGTATGAGCCACTCTGCAATGTTATCTTATCAGTAACAACACTATAGGAACCCACGACAACCCTCCCTGGTCCCTGCCAGTCATTGTGCCAGCGCACAACAGTGGCGTACTAGGAACTTAATCAAGGAGGGGCCACACCACACTTAAGCTGCGTGAACTGAAGTCAGGTCAACAGCTCAATTATATCTCGCTCCCTTGGTAATGAACTGCACATTTATAGTAACATATTTCCTGAGTCAACTTTTTCACAATTGTTCTTTTATCTAATACATTTCAACATTTCACTGACAACACATGCCTAGTTTTATCTTTAGCTACACAAGTTTGTTGGCGTTTTTCATGTTCATATGAAACTGAGAACTGTATTTTAAAAATTAATTGGTAGTAAATAATTTAAAAAAAAAGCTTTTATTTAAATGTTCTAAAAAGAAGAAAATTAACTTTAAAATAAATCAAATCCATTAATTTATTACGTTACACAATTTATGTAAGCTTGTAGCCAGTTTTATCTATTTTATAAAAAAAAACATATTTTTCCCTTAGAATCACTTATCTGAAGAACAAGTTACATATTGTATTCTCGTTTATCTACACTGATAAATCTCGCGACAAGCTTTTATACCATATACATTGTGTAATATAATAAATTTATAAATTTGAATTTATTTAAAGTTTGTTTTGTTCTTTCTAGAGCATTTAAATAAAATCTTGTTTTTTAGAAATGTTTTTTACTATTTATTATTATTATTATTATTATTCCATGTTGTTCCCACGAGTACGGTAGCGAAGAAATATCCGTGGACCCTCCCAGAGCTTGTACAGAAGGGTAAGAGCTAATATACCACATAGTGTGCTCTGAGATGGTAGGTTCACATCATGTTAGATACACTGATGTCACTCAGTCCTCGGCACAGCCTCACCTTGACTTGCGTGTTTGCTGGTATGCGCCACTTATCTCAGCCACAAGCTTACTTCTACCTAACGAAACACAGTTCCAGGTTTGATTTACGATATGTTTCACCACAGCTATAATTTGCCCAGGATGTAGGTCGATATTAGTTAAGACACGACCCACTAAGTCTTACCGTTCAGCCGGGCAGTAGTAACATCATATCCTTGAAGAGCTAACACGGACGTTATTCTATTCGTATTCTTCTCAGAAAACACTTTCATTTGATACATGGGAGTGCATAAAAATAACTAGTCCGCCATCTTGGGCGGTCCGCCATATTCGATTTAGAATCATGTTACTTAGCTTGCCATACATAGTCATCCAAACTAACGTGTATGTGAAATATCAGCTCAATCAGTTGAGGAAAACAGTTTTAAATTTTAGTTGCAAGATTTAACCCGAACAAACATACAACCATTGTAAGTTAAATGAAAGCTTGTAAAAATCTAATCTTATTTAGCAAGGCTGGTAATGTAAAAGAAAAACCGGTAAAGTTGGGAATAGTTCACATTCATATGGAACTGCCATGAATGTGCCGAGGTGGGGGGGTGTTCTTTGTCTCTTCCCCTGTCTGAAAGTACGCCCTGTTTCAACTCACGTGCCTTCTCAATAGCAGGCAATACTCGGACATTCAGTTGTGTTTACTCAGTATTACTTTCAGCATTAACGTTTAGTATAATTAATAACATTTGTTCGAAACGTAAGAGCATGACAAAATCTACTCTACATGATTATCTTAGTTTCAACACGTTGACTATTCGTCTCTCTTAGTCTGCAGACAAAACCACCAGGGATTTAGACTAAATGCGAGACCATTTTGTCTTCAGTTAGCAGGTTGAGCTCCTCTAGTTTGCAGTAGGATACAACTTGCGCCTAAATACGTCGACATGAAGAATATTGAACATTCATCGCTGTGTGTTCAACAATTGTACTGATATTCCTAATTCAGTAGAAACGAATGCATCAGAGCCCATTATTAAAACTAATCATGCCGGATATATGAAGACTTAAAATGCATTTAGATAGTTTACCTGCGTTATCAAAATCGGAACATTTAAGATGGCGAGGTACAAAATTAACACTAAAATTCTTTTCAAGTGAAATATCTACACATTTTAGGGCGTCAGTACAGAGAAGAATAAAAAAAAAAAAGCTATCTTAAATAAAAAATTTTTCCTAACTTGAGCAAATTATTTAATTACTATGACAACATTGTTGTGCGTAATATGTTGCGTCGTAATCAATCATACGATATGTCGGCTTCACAGGTTGTGCTCCAGAAATAAATCGCAGAGGAAAAATTTCTGCTTTAAAGTTGGCAAACAAAACTGTTAATCTCACGAAAGACCATTTTTGATTGTATGTTGGCTTCAATAATATATTTATCTACGACGACTTCTCAGTTGAATCCTGTGTTGTGTAGTAACGTTACACTGAGAAAACACGGTAGCAAAACACAGTAACGAGACAGCGCGCGATTGCACGCAGGGCAGGCGACGTGACGAGCCACGTCAACATTCCCTCCCCTTTCTCTTCCACCGCCTACCATCTTCTCTCTGACGTCACACCCTGTCTGGGAGGTGAGCCCTGGCCGTTATTGCTACGTGTCCTTGAAGAGCACGCACCCATATTCATAGAAGCTTGGTGTAACATCTGGATACTTCGGGATGGGGTCAGTTGTCATCACCCACTAGCTGCGAGGATTATCTGGACGGCCGGGCATAAATACAGCTCGCGACAGCCGATCAGCAGAGTTATTGTGGCGTTTAGCCTGTGAGTGTTAAGTGGCACTCTCGGCAAACGATGTCAAGGAGCGACGCGGGATCAACACATCGACTGGCAACAGTGTGGATGATGTGTACGGGTACATTACAGCTGTAACATGTTTGGAAGGTACAGTTGCATGTATGGGATGGACGAGCGGATTAGACTATTACTGAGATTCCTAGAACGACACACTAAGGGAGTGGTTCACCAAAAACTATAATTATTTCAATAATGTCTATGTTTATGCGATATATGGTTTGTTTTGTAGACTACACTGTGACTATTTTTACTGCAATGATAATTTTAAAAATTTCATAGTTTTGTATAATGGCATGGGTAATAAGTGACAAGATTAATACGATTGCTTTGGCATATTCGCCATTTATTTACCTACATACGTAACTGCAGAGCAAAGAAATTTTGCAAATAGATCAGTACTACCACCCGCATAACTTAAGACAATTACTTTCTTACAACATATTTACCTACAGCTACAATGTCAAAGTTCAAATTTGCATAAACAGTTTTATACTAGAAAGGAAAACCAACTGACTTACCAAAGCGAAATAATTCACACTCAAAGACACGTATAAAACCTGCATTGAATTAATTTTTGTATTAAAATACTACATTGAAATTTAGAATTTATCTATTTCCAGATTTTAATACAAAAAAACCCGTCGTTTTAAACGTCTTGGTGCAGCACTTTACATATGACTGTACCTGTGACACGAGCAAGCATTGCGACGACTGGTTCCTTACCCCTTTCCCCTGTGTACCTTTGCCTAGGTCGTCCGCTGTGCGAAGGTACGTGACAGAGACTAAATATATAAAAAAAAATAAGTAACATATTTAAGGGGCTTGAAATTCATTGCAGCGAGTGGCAACTGTTCCATTTTGATGAAACAGCGTACTATGCAACTACATTTGTTAAGATAACTGGCAAAGATCTAGTGATCAGTTCATGAAAAACATAATTCATCTGGCATGCTGAAACACTGTGCAAACAATGCAAACAACTGTTGTAAAAACTTTCATCCATTTACCAAATACGCCAGATTGTCAGTTCATGATATGTTTAAGTAAAAGTGTTTAGGTGTGGTGTGTTCTAGAGACGAAAGCTGGAAGGCAGACTAACCACATGTTCCAGAGACGGAGGCTGGAAGGCAGACTAACCACATGTTCCAGAGACGGAGGCTGGAAGGCAGACTAACCACATGTTCCAGAGACGGAGGCTGGAAGGCAGACTAACCACATGTTCCAGAGACGGAGGCTGGAAGGCAGACTAACCACATGTTCCA